>PTEX01000021.1:4787026-4821558 GCA_003342815.1 Eudromia elegans | reverse complement strand
TGAAAAAAAAAAAAAAAAAAGCCTACACAACTTGGAACTGAGTACCCTTGTTATAAAAAGCTTGATGGAGGAAAAAAAAGAAAAGTTTCCAGGAGCTAAAACAAAGAACAAACCCTTGTTTTAGGACTTTAACCAGGTCTCCGCTATTTAGAAACCCTTGTCGGCGTGCTGCTTTTCCTTCTGTGAGCTCTTGGTTCCAGATCTGACAATTAGGTGGAGAGAGGTTGGTTTCCCTGTCTGGGAACCTTACCTGAGCAGTCAACCCTGATTGCCTGGGAGAGCCCTGACATGGTCAGACGAGTAACTGCAGAGGGGTAAAGTGGAGTTTGAGCCCCCCCTAAGTAGGACAGGGGCAGGGCTGGCGACAGCATCGCAGTGCACAGAGCCCTGGAGAGCCTGCGCCTGCTGCAGGCTTGATGCCGGGCCCTGTTAAGGAGTTAAATGAATATTGCTCTTTTTAAGGTGTGGCTGCTCTCTCCTGCCTCCCAACAAGCCAACTCTGTTCCCTGTTAGACATGGCTGCTCTCTCTGCAGTTCCTGAGAAGCAGATAAWATAGCGCTCGCTGTGGTTGCTGACCTGAGGAATTAGAAGGTAACATGAGGGGCAGTGAGGGAAAGGGAGAGGAGCAGAGGAATTTGGAAGCCGAGTTTTAGGAATGCATCAGGCAGCCTAAATATTACCTCGGGCATATAACCTTTGGAAAAAAGTCCTTCTTAGTTAAGAGATTCTTTCAGTAAAACAGCATTACAGCCCTGGCAAACTTCCCTGACCAGAAACCAGAGTTGGAAAAGAGGGTGTTGTAAAATAGGCACATCATGTCAATGTTCACTTTTGCAATCGTGATTTCTCCAGTAGGATTTTTCTTCTGTTGTTAATATATGTAAACAAAATATTATGAAYGTAGTGACAATGGCACACTTGTCTCATTAGCTATTCCTTTTGGAACTGTCTTCTTGAAAGAGTCCTTGTTACCTCTCATCTGGCGGTCATGTTATTGATCAGTATTTGTAGTGTGTCCTGTGTTTCTTTTTACTGAGTACTGGGGAGCCAGTGCCCAGCACCATGTGATAATAATAGAGGCACTTATGACTTTTGTCCAGGGTTAAAGATGAACAGCAATTACAGTTTTATAAAATGTTTATGTGAATATAAAATATCTCCATTGTATTCCTTGAGCACTTGAGGAAATTCCGATTCAAATACTGTTATATTCAAATACTATTAGTTGTTGTTCCTTTTTGGCTCAAGCTGGACTGAGCTCTAGCACTCATCTACAGTTTTTCTGATAGTGAATTTCAGGTTCAGCTGATCCTCTTTCTAGGAGAGATTCTCCATTTTCTAAGCATAAAATGGAGTAGAAATAGTTTCTTAAGAAATGAAGATACATCTTTATTTTACAGTAGGAAGAAGACCTCTTCCTGTTCCATTATCAGTGGTGCTGTGATTTGGATGCTCTTAAATCAGTGTTGTTTCTTGGGATTAGCAATCTTACTGAGATTTCCGAGCTTCCAGAATACAGGGATTCAGGATGCTGCTATAACTGAATATACTAAATTAAGTCTCCTTGTTTTTTCCTCCACTCCTTCCAGCTTTCTTTCAAGATGTCTACAGTCCATGAAATTCTAAGCAAGCTCAGCCTTGAAGGAGATGTAAGTATTATTATTCAAAACAGAGTATTTGTTTGTTCTTGTATACTGTGTCTTGTTTCTCTTGCACAAAACTCTACTAGCAATTGCACCAAGCTATAGTGTTTGACTTTCCACACATCTCTTCCATATAAAATTATCTAAAAGCTTAGTCTGTTGTGGTCAGTCTTCAGCTGTAAAGCTGCCCAGAACTGTAGGACAGTTATGAGATGACTAGATTTAATGGAAGTTCCTCTAACTGGGCAGCAGTGTGAGCAGGATGATATGAAATAAGTCAGAGGGCAAACTGAATACATAGCTTATGTCTGTGATCCACTTTTTTTTTTTTTTTTTTGTGAAAGCATAAATGCGTTAAGAGGATGGCAAGGGGAGATGAAAATGTCATGATTTTTACTGATGCTTGAATTTCTTTTTTTTCCTTTTTTTTTTTCCCCCCCAATTAAAACTTGGAGAACATTAAGTAAGGGATGTCTTACTCGTGTAATGTCTCCTACCAAAAGCCAAATATTTTTAAAAAAATAGCTCTCAAAAAAAATTTTCTCTCTTTTTTTTTTTATTTTGAAAAGCCTCCAGAGTCTCCTTTTTGTTGAGTATTGTCTATCACCTCTACGCATCTCTGATTGTCTTACTGAAATACCAGAAAGCCACACTCTCCTTGTTTGATTTCTTATGTTGCGACATTACTTGGTAGGGTTTCCAGTGTAATCTCAGAGTGCTGTGTTGTGATTTTTGTGGCTCTGTGATTTATCACCGAAGAAGTAGTGAATCTGGGGTGTCCTTCCATCTTATTGCTAATACTTTCAAATTTCATAACTAATAACTGCAGAGCTGAGCTTGGTGAAAGCAAATGTTTTGTTTGTTTTTGTTACTTACTATAAAATAGATTACACCATTGGTGCACTGCAGGTAAGTAGCAAGGCTGATTTCATACAGTTAGAGGAGTCAAAACTATTGAATACTTGGCCATGTTCTTTTTGATAGAGATTTCCTTTCGGACTTGAGCAATTTAGCCTCATGGATATAAATATTTATTCCATGATAAATATGTGTTGCAGAAGTCGCATTTGAATAACATCGCATAGCAGCATTTTCAGCGGAAATTCTGTCCTAAACTGCGAAAAGTAATAGGCAACTTATTCCTCTTCTATAGATACCAGAATTTCAAGGTTTGGATCTTAAGTGAACAGAGTTCATGTTGTTCAATGTCAACAACAGTGCAGGTGAAGCAGTTTCAAACCTCAGTGCAGTTGAAGTCATGTTCACCTTGATATTCTGCAGATTTTAATCTGGAAGGCAGAATTGTTGAGTTGATATTTTGTTTAAATGAYTTGCTCAGTTCCCCTAAGGAGTGATTCAGCAAGTTAACTGATGTTAAGTGCAATATTTCAGACTGTTTTTTTAAACAGTATTTGTGACTCTGGGGGCCTAGGATGGTGCAAGCTGAGCAGACACCCTGTCTTGTGCAATAAGGCATTTGTGCATTCTGCTCCAGCAACTTAGCAAGTGATTTCCTCCAAGACCAAGCAGCTGCCTGATAAGCTGAGTTGCTTCAGCTGAGACTATTTCCCTTCTTCTAAGGAGAGGAGAAGATTGAGCTGAAGTTAACTCTGGATTTGCAATTTCTGCGGCTTTCTAGAAGAGAACAGAAAGAGTCTCCGACAAATCTTCCGGGTGTATTTGATCGTGAACTCGATCTTTGCACCTGGCAGTTGGAAAGGTGAAATTTAGTCAGGGTAGTATAGATTACTTGCTGGATGGCATTGGGAAGTTGCTGGGGTTTTTTGTTCTGATTTTTGTCAGGATGAGGAATAACCAAACCCTATATATTTTGAAATAACTCTAGTTTTAGAAGTCAAGCCTTGTTAGCATTCCTGTTAGTGAAGTATGCTCCTCTGGTGTTGAATTCTTCCCGATGGGACTTGGTTCCTCAAGCTATGAGAAAGTAAAGCAATTATATAATTCATGTATCCTCTATGTGGAGAGAGGAAAAAACCTTTCTCTGCTTAATCTTGCCCAGACTACTTTTGCATTTACACATWAGGCAGGACTTTTGCAGCCACATCCTGGAAAGCTTTGTACAGAAACAAATGAGAAGTTCTTTGGAAAAAATTTGTCTGAAAATGTACAATATTTTTTTGTGTACCACAGTAATTTAGGACAGATCCCTATTGTCTGGAATTTAAATGGCTGTTTTTCATGGGCGGGATGAACAGCCTGATAAAACCAGTGTCCACTCCTCCAGAGTGCTTAAGAGAGCTAATTAACATCCTCTGTAAGAGTAAGACATCATCTGGATTTGGATACAGTCCATTTACTGGCAGAGTAGCCAGCTGAAGGCTTCTGTATTCCCTTCATATCCATAYGTGGCACTTGCTGAGTCTTCTGACTGGCGTTGAAGGACCTGGATCCRATTTGTTATATGCAGGAGTTGGGAGGACAGAGGAAAAGTTTATTCCCAAACAGCAAATCTGCTATGTATTTTCTCAGTATCTGACATCTTGTAGAATATTTTGTCCTAGTGGCTCATGAAAAGTATTGTATAGAGGGGAGTGGAAGGAGAGAGATGCTGGACTCTGCTGAGCTCACCGGTGGGTTTGTCATGTTGTCCTTTTGACACTGAATAAKCAGGACAGCCACATGGCAGTCTGTGCACGGCTTTGCTCTAATGGTCTTTGAGGCATGCAGACATTTCTGAAAGTTCGTTGCTCATCTCCATTTACTGATTTTCTTTTTAAAATTTTTGTTAGTACTTATTTGCTAATATAAAAGGTTGTGCCTTGTGGTGTGGATATGGGCCAAACTGCAGCCACTTAGCTAAATTGAGAGAGAGGAAAAAGGTTGGTTTATCAGTGTTTTAACTCCCTGTCTCTTCTATATAATCCAGACATGCACGAGATGGCATGGAGAATCTCTCAGGGCACTGTGACCTCTGCTGRAAGGCGCAGATGTAGTAAAATAAACAAAAAGTGGAATTTTGTAGTTAAAATTTGTCCTTGTTGAATCAATCTGCTTGCTAAAAGGCCCTTGAGATATTAGRAGAGCTTAGTCTGGTTTAGGAAGCCTGGCTTTGATGGAGTTTGGGGCTGGAGGTCTCTGGGGCTGCTCACCAAAAAGCTTAGTCATGTGCTCGCTTAGCAAGCAGCTGCAGYGGCTTCAGATGACAGCCCGTGCACCTCCCTGCCACCCATTTACATYTCTCAGTTGGAGAATGGAGTATATGAATGTTTCTCAGCTATTACTATGGAAATTTGTGGTTTTGCTTAACCTGCCTGTGGGAGGTGATATGAGCTAAACTGTTAGCTTGCATTGAGGCAGCTGGCAAGAGTTTCACCTATCTCGTATTGACCTCCTGTTTGAGGCTGTAATCCTCAGTTCGGGACAATATTAAACAGCCAATAAGGTCAGTTAACTGGTAAAAGCTGTAACTATTTGCTAAGTGACTGCGTATCCAACTCCTCTATATCTTTACTGGAGTTAATTTGAATAGTCATATAGTTTTATTGGCTTCCCTGCTTAAACCAACTATCTATAGGCACAGAGTTTCAAAAGGAGAAGGTGAATAACTTCTCATATTTTCAAGAACTATAAGCTCAAGAAGATACATTTATTGTTATCTTCCAATCTTTATCTCGTGGTCACGAGATAAAGCACAGAACTTATTCTAATTCATTAATCTTCCACATTCCTCTACTTTTTTTAATTCTGTAACTGTAATTTAAAGTGAAGCATAGCTTTCAAATTTTTTTTTTTTTTTTTGATTCTTCACAACATATATACACACATACATGTACAGCTTTCTATGTGAAAGCTTGAATTAGCTTTTTGTACTTAATTTCCTTAAGATCTAGCCAGGAAATTCTATACATTAGCAAATTCAGGCTTAGTGAGTAAATTTGGAATGTGTGAGGCATTTGCCACAATAATATATAGTATCCGTTTGTACCTGTTCTTTCTCAAAATGCACATGACTGTGAGTGAACCTCTGGAACAGTACACATTTGGAGAAATGTGAAATTTCAGTTTCACAAACACCTGTTGGTAATTCTTGTGTTTGGAGAAATAAGGCAAAATGTCAGTCCCTAAGGGAGACACATGTTGTACAAACTGCAGCAAGGTACAGGATTTAATTGTGCCTTTTTTATATTTCTCTGTTCTCTTTTCTAGCATTCTCTCCCTCCAAGTGCATATGCCACAGTTAAGGCCTACTCCAACTTCGATGCTGACCGGGATGCGGCCGCCTTGGAAACGGCCATCAAGACCAAAGGTGAGGAACGCAGGCGTGCCTTTGGTTCTGCTTGTAAACCGGAACACTGCCGGGAGAAAAAATCAACTTTTTCTCCTAGGTTTTGAACTAAATGAGCACATATYTTGGATTATTTTGAGTCACAGAAGATCCTAGAAACGACAATACCTAGTTTGTGAATGAAATTGCAGTATTTAATGGACCGGGCAGTATCAGAGTTTGCTATTTCTCTGAACTAGGCTTCCTAGAGTTGATCAAAACCAAGATGCGCCACTTTCACTGGGAGACCTTGGCAGAGCCACGCAGATGCAGTCTCCATGGAGCGCTGAAACAAGCAGGAGTCTGGGGTGCACAAAAGGCAATGCCAGAGCATTGACATACTCATAGTACTTCAGTATGAAAATATATACTATGTACTTCTGAGAATTTTTTTTTATTGCTAATAATGTTTATCTTTGAGGAAAGAGATGAGGAATGGATGCTTCCAAACATTGTACTCAGTTGCTGTCTCTTTCATGGGTTTTGAAACATATTCCTGTGAGATTGCATTGGGTAACTGCTTTCCATTTTGTTTTTTTCACCTTGGTTATCTCGAAGGGAAAAAGAACCATCACATCAATACCCCTTGGCTTCGTTTGTTGAACCAGCTCCGAGCAGGATAATCATAGAAAGCAGTGACTATGGCTTTGGGGTAGTGATCTTCATCCCCCTGTGGAACCRGGAAAAGATGCTCCTGGCTTTGCCTCTTCTTCCAGGCCCCAGAAGCAATAGCTGGATGTAGCTGGAACTGCCCAGGCTTTTGCCTATGTGTCAAGAGAGGGAGAAATTTAAAGAGAAACAGTTTCACATCTGAAAGAAATGCCAGCAGTGCATTCTGCCTGTGCCAACAAAGCAAAGAATGACCTAAAAATGTAGCAGGTCAAATGTTGACTATAAAATGTTGCTCCTCCCTAAGAAGCCTGAAGCTTGCTTTCACGAGACGTCTTAATTTAGCCAGAGAAATCCCTTGCCTGCTTACTGAAGTAGATTCTATTAAAATTTCAGGGTTTGCTTTATTTTTAAATCTCTTTACAAGAGAAGAGTGTCATTGTACTTTCTAGGAAGTGCTTTGTGTACATGTAGAGTTTTGTCTAGATTTAATTATATTTTACAGCAGTGATTGTAGGGCAAATCTAAACATGTCACATATACCATCAGGTTTTCAGGATGTGGACCAACTTCCACATTTTAACATTCYGACTCTTAATTAGTGCAAGTGGAAATTGCAGTATCCCAGGCAGCACAAACGCTTTTCCTGTCAGGAAAGCCAAGCTAATGTAATTATTTCACTTTCTTCCAACACAGATGAGCAATTTGCTGAGTTTAATTTTTAAAATATATGGAAACATTTTTAAAGAGAGCTGGTGCATGATCTTTTGAACAAACAACAGCAAAATTTATTCATGAACTTGCACATTCATAGGATTGAGGTTGTCTCTGTTTATTAGCTTGTTATCTGGGAGCTTTTCAGGAAGGTGACTTCTGAGTGAAGAATCTCTTTATGGTTTTAATATAGACTCTTTCCACCATGAAAACTGTCTCTTGAGAAAGTCTTCATGTGGGAAAGAAAGCAAAAAAAGTATTGGAGCCCTTCTTCCAGATACTCTTTCCATGTGTTTGAAATATTTGGTTACAGTATATTTTCACTGACTGCTTGAGGAAAATGTACTAGAATGTGAACTCATATATGTTTTATTTCCCAGATGAAAATTCTGAATCATTCAGAAAAGAATTGTTTTTATACCAAATACAATTTATACAAATACAAGGAAAATTGTCTTCGAGAAAGCATTTGAAAATATTTCTGTTTAGGGTCTTCACACACACACACACACACACACACACACACACACACACACATATATATATATCTAATCAAAAATGCAACACTCATAATGAACAAATGGTGTATACTCACAAGCACTGCCTTACAGGAAGTATCAGTGGTTCTTCAGCAACTAGTTTGCACTGCATGTTGCAAGCAGACATATGCAGTGTAGGTGATTATAGCATTGTAAGGAATAATATGACTTGCTTGCTTTATCTTAAGGCAACTGGACAGGTTCGTAGCTTACCAATTCAAACACAAGTTCATTCAGTAGTTGAGGTGCTAAGTTTCAAACAAATGTGAATATAAAAGAGAAGCCAGGCTTTTTGAGGGGGCTCGACTCTGTATCGGATAAGGAATTCCGGTGCCTGAAACCCATGCTGCTGCTTGGTTCCAAAATCTAGGTCTGTAGTGCTGTAATGGGCCTGTGTTTTGCAATCCTTGAAATGCTGATTTTGAGAAGCTAGATCTCTTACAGCAGTGCTAGCGAAGTTGTATCCCAACAACCTTATCTTTGCCCTAAAACCAGTATAACTCTTGCTTAGCCAATAAAATGTCTGACTACTATTGCTTATAATGTCTGTATACTCCAAATCAGTTGAGGCTTTCTGATTAATTACTGAATGTTTAGTCATCTATTGACCAAGTGGGGAATCTTGGAGAAATACTGTTATGCATTTAATGTAATCTGCAAAATCTATACTGCACAGGTAAGGCTTTGCTGGGACCATGATTGAGTTAAATGCTATTTTTGTACATATCCAACAGCCTAGAAAGGAGACATACAAGAATGGCTTTAGATTATTACTCTGCAAAACATTTTGCAGATCAGCACAGAACTTTTGCAATGTTAATAAACTGTTATGGTTCCAGCTTGTTTCTGTGTTATAAATATGCCACTGCTAAGCTAGATTTATATGTATGCTACTTTTTGTTGTTGTTGTGAATCCATCTGATGTCCTAGTATGGTCTTGGTAAATGTTAGCTTTTTCTCTAGAACAAGAGGTTGTTCAATACTTGTGTAATGCTCAATTATGCTCTGTTATATAGATTAGCTCAAGTAGATGAGCCTGAAAAAAAAAAAAAAAATTAGTCTAGTATTCACCAGGTTTCCTGTTACTTTATAGGAAGGAAGACTGCTAAAGTGCCTCCCTTCTTTTTGAGACTTATTGCCTAGCAGTGTGATTTTTTTTTTGTGTGTGTGTGTGCCTCACGGTTTAAATAATTGGATTGACTAATTTATGCAACTCAACTCTGCGACCTTTTGTTGAGGCCTTGTGATATATGTGTGTCTCCCATGACTGGGAGAGTTCAAAGACAGATCCTTTTAGGCAGTTGCTTAGACATATATTTATCATAAATTCATTATAGCCGGAAATGAGTAAATCAACAATGAGCAATGAGGTGTAGTCCATAGCATGGGTCTTATAGAAGATTTAATTGATTTTTTTTTTTTTTTGGTGGTGTATTCAACATACTGTACCTTTTAATGGAGTTTTTAATGCTTGAAATTTTAAAGACAAGAGGAAGTCAGCCAGCTTGTTTGGTGGGGAAGGGGCAGTGTCTGAAATCCAGTTTCGTTCATCCAGTAGCATTGCTCACACTAGCAGCAATATTATTATTGCAACACAAACTGGCAAAATCTCGCTAAGAACTCCAGAGCTGAAGTTTTGCTCATATTTTATCTGAGTATTTTTTCCTCCGTGAGATTGGGCTTTTGTCCAAAGATAGGTAGATCACAAATCCATTCAAACAGTCCTAGGACTGTGTTTGTGCCAGGCATACAAAGGTCCCAAGGATTCTCAAGGGCTAAACACCTACCCTTGTCTTATGTYCTACTAATAGCTGGAGGCCAACTGCTATCTTCTCTCATTTGTTCATGTAGGATGATGATTTCTGTAGAGTCTAAATGCTGTTAGGACAGATGTAGCTTCTGATATTCCATCCACACTGGCTTTGAAAACAAAAATGAAGACAACAGATTTCTAGTAAGCAAGCTGATCAGAGATRCATCACTTCTTGCAGAATAAAGGTATGTTAGTTCTGTTCTCACCTCCTCCCAGGAAGGTGTGAAGTTGTCCATATCATCTATCTTATTCGGTACAAYGCTATGAGCAAAGGCTGAGAGAGCTGGGCCTCTTCAGCCTAGAGAARAGAAGACTGAGAGGGGACCTGATTAATGTATATAAATACCTCAAGAGAGGGAGTGAGGAGGATGGGGCTGGCCTCTTTTCAGTGGTGGCCAGTGATAGAACTAGAGGAAAYGGCCGCAAATTGAGGCACCAAAAGTTCCACAGGAACTTGAGAAAGAATTTCTTAACAGTGAGGGTGACAGAGCCCTGGACCAGGCTGCCCAGAGAGGTGGTGGAGTCTCCTTCTCTGGAGATCTTCCAAACCCGCTTGGACACCACCCTGTGCCACATGCTGTAGGTGACCCCGCATGTGCAGGGGGGTTGGACTAGATGACCTCTAGAGGCCCCTTCCAATCTTAAGCATTCTATGATTCTAGTGCCGTTGCTTAGGCCCATGGAAATTCAAGTCCAGTTCCCTTTAAAATCAAAAAAAAGAAAGAAGAAAAAAGTCACATACAGCTCTAATGTTCTACTATGTTCACTTCCTCTTCTGGTTGAACATAACAGCATGAACTGCATAGYCTTAGCTCTTTAAAAAAGAAAAATTCAGCATTATTCATCCTTATTCAAAAAGAATTMTCTTTGTTTTCTCCCCTTTCCCAAATACATTTTCTTCTGGAAGAAATGTTCTTGCTTAAAAACAAAAACAAAAAAACAAACCAAACAAACAAAAAAAACCCCTGAGTAACAAGGTCAGTTTCTGATACTCATTGATAAAAGGACGTGACTAAAATCTGCCCAACCAGAATAAATTGTGAAGTAAACTTTCATTCCATTTCCTTGAAATTTTTAAGTTTTTGAGTGAAAAGTAATAAATAAATAAAGAAAAAGTGAGAGCMGCTTTTTGGTCCACCCCACCTCAGCAAATGTGAGTCAGCATCCTGTTCAGGGCAGCAGGATTCCCAAGTGTGAAATACAAGCACTCATTTTCCACAAAATGCCAGAGCAATGAGTTAACTCATATTTCCATCCACAAAGCATATGAATAACTTGGACACAGTTATTTGTTGGCTTCTAATCTATCACAATTGTTTTAAAACTTGAAAATGTCATTTGCTAGCTTTGAATGCCAAGAATGTTTTGAATTGAGAATTTAATTAAAAAAAAAAAAAAAAAAAAATCTGCAAGGACCCAGTGCATGTATCTGTCTGCATAACCATTTGGTCATTTCTGGATTTTTCTTTTTATGAGAACATTTTAAAACATGCTGTCAGTAGATTTTGTCTGCAATCTGCAGTCAGCATGTTTTCAAACCAAACTTTGTAATTTAAGACACATGATACTTCCCAGGGCCTCAAGACTTGCAGACCAACCCTGTGTGAATAAGAGCACAGATGCGGCTCTGCTTCAATATGAGCTAAAAACATAAAGCTATCAGGTCCAGTATTTCATCTCTTCAAATYAGAATCACATTTTTGTTATTGCTGCTTCTGAAAAATGAAGCCAAGAGGGAGACATGAATATGAATATTTGGCTTTGACTTACTGTGTTAGAAGCTGTAGCTAAGGGATGCAAGGTCTTTTGCAGCACTCATATTGGTCTGATATGTATTGTAATGTCTGACTCAATTCCTTTGTCACTTTTGGTTAATAAGACAAAATAGAAAAAGATTCTATCAGGGACCTGAATTCTAGTAGTAGCTGATCCAGTCCTTACTTTTCCTATTGCAAAATAATAATTAACAGACTGATTATATTAGTGGCATGTCATATTTATACTACTCTACAAACGTGAAAGAAACTCAGTCAACAAATAGTCCCCAAGAAGCATTTAAGCAACACAACTATAGGCTAGCTTCATACTGGAGCCTAACAGTTGGAGAGCTCTTCAAGYTGTCTCCTCTTTCTATTTACACACTCTGCTGATTCTTCTGTTTTGCAGGATTTATTAGCTGAATGTTACTTCCAGCTGCAGTGTTGAATGGCAGGTTCAGATGGTTCTGGTTAACCAATAAAACACAAAAGATGCAAAGRAATATTAAAATTCAGCCTAGAGGCTGAATTTGGTGGTATAGCATAAGACAGCACTGGAAAATTGGGAAAGTGGATAGAAATACTTTGTTTTGTGTTGTTCTACAGTGCATTCTTGTCTGCTGTATTAGATGAAGTAGGAAGATTAAATGGGAGGTGCAGAAATATAAATTCAAAATAAGACTTTACTTGAGCAAGCAGTGAGTCCTCAATGAAGTGTGGTGAAATCAAGCAATTGCTCTACTGCCTTAGAATACTTGAATGCGCCTCATCRGTTCTGATAGGCCACACAACATCAAAACGTGACTGCTGTGTTGTTCCTGTTTGTCCCTTGGAGTCTTTGTTACCTGGCAGCCCTGCATCCTGCTTGCCAGCAGTTCCTTTGATTTGGCTTGTGGCAGAGACTTAAATCTYCAAAAGTTTTATTTTAACTTACAGAGGCTGGCATATTGCAAGGGCAGGTTTAATAAGCTCTTGTAGTAAGAGAGTAGTTGAAATAGTTTTAGAAATTAGTTAAGGGAATATAAATACAGCTTTTTCTTCTGTTGCTGTTGAATAATCAAAGGATAGCTATTTTATTTGCATTCTAAACTACGTTTGGGAGAATCCAGTTGAAAGCAGAAAGTGGGGGGRAAAAAAGAGTGAATCTGAAATGCAGATTGTCTTCTACAGGCAGGAGCAACGGCAGAGTCCCAAGATGCTTCCTGTGCTGGAAAGAATCTTGTGTTGCACGTAGCTGATATCTAAGAAATTTTCTATATAATATAAARGCTTTTCTTCTATGTATATTGAATAGAATTAGTGGCAGCGTGAATATTGGCCGTGTAGGATCTAGAGCTGCAGAATATGTTAGGTACTGTGGATGGCTGGTGAGTCCGACCCTGGATCTGTGCCTTGGCGTTTAGGATAAAACCAGAAGATTTAGTTAACACTTTAAGTATTGACTTTACTAYTTTAAGTGAGTAGAATTGGAAGACATCGTTTAAAATTAAGCCTTTATTAAAAAAAGATAGGTAGGGAACTTGAGCATCCGAATTGTCTAGGCAGCTTAGTTAAAATTCATCATGGATCTTCTATGGTCATTTCCGAAAGAGTGCTCCCTCTTTCTTTTGGAGTATCTGGAGGCAAACTAGAAAATAAAACTGCTTTTTAAGAAACCTTAATTGAAATCTTTCCACTGAAATTACATGGCAGGCTGTAATAAGCTCAGGTTTGTCAGTTCTAAAGTTGAACAGCTTTCTTTGCAGAATCCTGCATGGCTGGTGCATCTGTGAAATGGAGCACAGAAGTAGCAAAGCTGGCCAGGAGTGAGGGGAACACGTGAGCGTACAAGTCAAGGAGTGCCTTGCATCAAAGATATGTAAATAACTGCAGTTTCTGTAAGGCCAGGAGTTAACAGATTGTACACTAAAGAGAGCTGCTGAGCTGTGTTCTGAGAGTAGGAGAATATATCAATACAAATAAGACATCTTCTTTTGACTCTATCTTTTGTCATTGTAGGTGTGGATGAGGTCACCATCATCAACATCCTAACAAACCGCAGCAGTGAACAGAGGCAGGATATTGCTTTTGCCTACCAGAGAAGAACCAAAAAGGTACAAAAATGTGAAGGAATGTGAAATATTGAATATTTTTCCTGTGCATAGTTAGGTTTTCGTGGCTCACACATTTCTCAGGTATTTAGGCGTAAACTGAAGATAAATATTACTTAATTTATCTTTTTACTGGCAGTAAAGATTCCTTTACTTTGTATCTGCTGCCAGAAATCAGGACTGGAAGGATTTCCAGAAGTACTCAGTATGCACAATTGGAACTGAATGTCTCTTTTTGAGACATAGATTTTCTGRTATCGCTAGAAATCAGGATGGATAGCAGGTCATCAACCAGCCATAGGGTTACATGATGAAATGTGCTGAGCAGTATCAATTTTGTATTTTCTGAAGTGACAGAATTGCTGCCTAAACCTGTGAAACACCTTTGACAGGAAATGCCTCAATTTGAAAGAAAAGGCAGAAGAGGTTTGGGTGGTGCCTGTTTGTTTAAAGATAACTTGGCTTCAAGGAAGTATTCCAGTGAAGTAATCARCTGAACTTTCACTAGATATTTTCCTGACAGAAATATCCCATTTACTGATCTATAGAGTAAAACAAATCTGTAGGACAGGTTATAGCAGCCAGTATAATGCATTTTGCTAACTGGAAATGTTCTTGATATTTTCTTGTCTTTTGAGAATCTTGCAGTAATTGAAGTTTTATGCCCCTGCAGAAGAAGAGAAGTTTGCCTAAAGATCAATTTTAAGATTATGACAAGTATCTCTCTTTCAGGTTTGCCAGACCCCAAATGGTAATCCTCCAATAGCAGCCCAGAGTGCTCATCTGCAACCAAATGTAAAACTAGAGTAAAAATTGRGAAATTCACCAACTTTTATGCATGGCTGATAAAGGCACACGCAGAAACATGTGCAAGTTAGATGCATGTGTGTGTGTGCACMCAGGCCTGCATTCTAGCAGTCACTCTCTGTGGGCATGATGAGAACTATGGACCCTAATAATAACATATGTCACTTGAAGCACTGTTAAATGTTTTGCATGAGCACAAAAATTGTGTAGTCGAGAAAATCCACAACTTCTTTCATTTAAATGTTTGCCTCTTCACTTAGCTTCTTTCCTTGCTGCAACCCAGGAACCAGCTRGATTTTTCAAGTATGATAAGTGCAAAAGGGTAAAATGACCTATGAACCAGTGGAAATTTTAATAGAATATTCACTCAGGTGAATAAGAGGAGAGGAAAAAAAATGGAATATGAAAAGACATATCTTGTCCAGTGATAAATTCTGTACAGAAAATATTTCATGGATTTTTTTTCGTAGTATGCTTTGAAGTTGCAAACCCTATTTGAGGTGGCTGTGATTTTTTGCTCATGTTGTATCTTGTGGCAGGATTTCTCAGCAGGTCATTATATGGAAAAAAGATCTCAGATCTACCTTCCTTTTTGTTCCTGTGAGTTTAGCTCCAATAGGAACTAATGATAATCATGAAGAACAGTATTTCTACCAAGAAGATCTGTGAAATACTTTCCCTTCCCCAGCATTARTGGAGCTACTGGGGATTTAGGAGTGCCCTGGATTAATCGATAACGCTGGAAACACACCAAGTGTCTTGGCTCTTTACCTGTCCGACAGACTTTTTTGCAATTTTGTTCGGGTCGCTTTCTTTTCCATCTCTTCTTGTCTGCACCCCACCACCCTAAACTTATTTGTATAGACCCCAGTAATTTAAATGCAAGTCTTTTCTGAATGCTGCAGTTTAAACTCCAGCTGTAGGAAATGTTGATTGGTTTAGATCCTGGACCTGGTTCTGGGCTTTAGCGATTTTGTAACTACACTACATTGCAGCTGATGCTAGCGTTATGCAAGTTATATCTGAAACCCATAAAAGAGGAAATGCCAGACTTTATTTGCTCCAGATCCATATACATCCCATGAAGTGAAAATATCTGACTGTTTTTTTCCTCCAACATTGGCTGACAATTAACATTAGAGGCTTTGGCTCCTGAGTTCTGATGATTTCCTTAAGATAGGATTTTCCTGCACTCAGGAGCTGTTTGGGACCTGAGCCAGTACAGTGGGATAACTTTTCAGTCAATTTTCCAGTGTTTAAGCTAATTTAGAGCTGAGATAAATAGGGAAAACCCCAATAATATCGTGCTACTGGGAATACTATGAAGCACGGTGCAGAGGCACTGACCACAGAGAGTCAAACTYGGATCCACCAGTGGTTATTAGCTCCAACACAGTGTCAGTGCTTCAAGACCAAAGCTGAGTTGTACAGAGCCGCTTGGATGTCTTTGCACCATGCTTCCCAGCACTTTGTCAGCCACCAGTGGATTTTTCCTATTTTCAAAGGACAAGAAAAACTTCCTTTGCCCTAATTTCTTTCTCAGGCTTCCACAAAAGAAAAGCTTTTTATGTTCTGTTTCTATGTCAGTTGTGCAAAAAAGACTATTGCTGCCTTGGAGATTTAAAGCAACTACAAGCTGAATTCTCTGGAGATCACAAGTGAGCTTTAATTACTTCTTCCGCCCTCTCTTCTGTTTTACAGGAGCTTTCAGCAGCGCTCAAATCTGCTCTGTCAGGTCATTTGGAGGCAGTGATCTTGGGCCTGCTGAAGACACCAGCACAGTATGATGCCTCTGAATTGAAAGCTGCCATGAAGGTAAATGAGTTCCGAAATGTAAATACGTTCAAATCTGATGACACGACCTCAAGAATAAGTATGGGCTTGATATCAAATACATTTTTCAAATTTGGCCATTGACTTTTTAGTACTACGGTTTTAAGCATCCAACTTCAAGTGTTAACTGAATCATCTCTTGAGGAAAAAGTAATGTGAGGCAGATAAGGAGAGACCGGTAGGCAGTTTTGGCTGATAGCTGCTCTTCTGACTGCTTTGAAAAACAATGAACAGGTTCTTAGTATAGAAAAGGCATAAGAAAGCGGCAGGAGCCATTAATCCTTTTCTGGTATTTATAGGCTTAATAAAAAATAGTTTCCCGTTACTGGGTCATATCACTGATGTTGAAAGAACATCTTGTACTCAAGCCTTTCTCTGTGTGGAACATGAGGAGGAGAATGTATTCAAAGGAGCCTTGGAGAACAGCACAGCAGTGGGTCACAGAGTTCAGTCCCCTGCAATCACAGGCAAGCGTGGAACAGATCTCTAGTTAGGAAAAATCTGCCCCCCTGGCCACAAAGACAGGTTTTGAGAAGCACTCATGCCAGTGTTTTCAGCTTTCTGAACAAACTAAGGTTTAGGAGCTTGTATTTATAAGCATCTCTTATACCTCTAACGTTCTTAATGATTTTATTAATTATTTTWAAAAGTATTAAAATATGTGTAATAAAACTCAGAATAAGACAAAGAACTGATTAATTACTATCTCCAGACTATGAAACAAATGTACAAAAATAATACCAGTGCACCAATAATGAATAAGGTGAGAAAATTGTTCTGTTGATTGTGGGCCAAATCCAGTTATTGAGCAATCACATGCTGCCCTCTTCTGGTTTATCCAGAGACTATCTGTAATTTCCTGTGAATGAGATAATTCAAAATTTCTGAAGCTTTTATGTGTGGTGTGTTAAGTTAGAATGACCATATACTTATCGTCTAGCACTTGTGCTGTACTTACAGCCAGGTGATCAAGCCTTAGAGTGACAGCCATGGTAGTATATTTTCTTCATAGGTCAAATGTTTCCATCTCTCCTGCATTCATTCTAACGTTCTAAGTTGACTAGCAAGATATTGCTCTTCTTGCTTGAGCATAAGTGGTTTTTTTTCTGGTATATATCCAAGAGAGTAGTTTTTCATTACATATACTACTATAACTACATATGTGTTCCATGTATAAAATAACATAGCCTGACAATTTTTTCTGAGATACTGACAGCAGACTTCTCTAGGAATCCTTTGCAAACCATGCCCATTTTTGCCAGATAGCATAAAAATTTTATCCCAAGGGTTTTGGCAAACAGCTGCCTAACARTAGTCCTAGTAACGTTCTGTGTTTGCTGGTGATTCTGGCAAATTACACTAGTTGGATTAGCATGAATATCATTGATTGGCACCAGCTAAAAAGCAAAACCAAACAAAAAATGCAAAATGAAACAAAAATGCTCTCAGTAGAATTTATTTAAAGAAAAATGTGTTTTTGTAAGTGTTCTTGTAGTTTTTTGTATACTTGCTTGTTTTTCCTGCAATAGTGAGGGATCTGACTGCTAAGTGGCTTTACCAAGTAATCATCTGGATATTATCTGTGATCATCAGAGAGAGCAAGTGTCTTTAGGTCACCTCAGTTAGTTTCCTATTCTAAAACTCTCTTTCAGAGAATCCGGTCTCTCTCCAGGAACTATAGGTGAGGCCTATAGAGATTAGTTGCCATGGGAGATTTATTCCCCTGATTTGGGGGAATAGGTGTCTTGTTTCAATGTCACCTTACTAGTCCCTTGCCTAGTTACACCTGTTGTTTACAATTACTTAACTGTTAAGATTATCAGGAAATGTTCATTCATATGACAGTAATGGAAGACACAGTACCACACAAATCYTTATGCTGGTTTACTTTTAGTTTTGATACTGAATAAGACATATTATATACGAATCATATATGGCAGGRAACATGTTCTGATAGTGCTCTGCATATGGCATGTGGGAGAGATTCTGTTCTTGTTGCAGCTTCTGAGAGGGATGTTTTACAGATTTATGCCACTTAGATTGAGCTGGAAGATCATCTTTTAATACACAATTAGTACCTACAAGTCCTCTCAATTCACCTAACTTGATCCAAATGAACATTTTAAATCTGAATCTTTAATCCATCATACCAAAGATATTTTTATTCCTTAATGTCAATATAGCTAATAATAATATAGTATCTATGTTTGTGTGTTGTGAAATACATGGAAAATACGCATAGTTCAAAGGGGGCTATTTATTAGCTAGAAACTTGAAACATGAGTGAATATTTGCTAGTCTAGAGATGATGCTATTGCTAATAGCTGTGTCACCTTCAGCCTCCTGTTTATAGTGGGGAGGTGTGTGGAGAGAGGTGAGGAGGCGAAGCTGGGAAGAACACGGTCTCTGCACATTTGCATGATGAAAATGAGATTTTTTTTTCCTGTGTTCTCAGTGGAAAGATAGAAAAGAATCAAATGTTGGTAGTGATATGTTAACCTCATTGCAGTTATGCTGTTGGGGAGATCAGTTAAGTGTTACAAAAACGTCGAACAAATTTCCTACTAATATTATCTATTGTATCTCAAAGCTAATAGAATAACATTTGGCAACTAAAAATGTTCCATATGGGTTTTCTCAGACACATTAGAAACATGCATACAATTGGCAAAATATCCCTGAACAGTTGTGGAAATGTTAGGCTGGGAGAAAGGAAAAAGGGTAATAAAATGTCGGTAAAATATTTTGAAACCCTTCAATCAAGTCTGCTGTTTTCTGACACTTAAATCTATTTTGTGTGTTGCAGGGTCTGGGAACTGATGAAGACACACTCATTGAAATCATCTGCTCACGGACTAATCAGGAGCTTTATGAAATCAACAGAGTCTACAGGGAAAGTAAGTTTGCACTGAAAGTTGCAATGTACTGTGCTTCCTCACAGCCTTACTTGGATAGGTGCCCCTAGTGTCAATTTGACTGGTAGGGTCGCTTGCACCACATCTGCTTTGATTCTCTGGTAGTCAGGCAGAAGGAATTTCTATTGGCATACTGGAGTAAGGAGTATTTGTACGTGAAGGAGTATTTGTAGAGTTTCATCTGTTCCTTGACAATAAACAAATCGGAGAGCATTAGCTAGTCATCGAAGTAGCGTCCAAGTAGCTTTTTTTTACCCTGTGTTACATGTATTCTCTGCTTAGTGCAAGAGTACATTGATTTTGCTTGGCCTTTATGATTCAGTGAGAACCTTCAGAGAGCTGCTTGACAGCTGTTAAACATTAATGCTCAGCAAGGTACARTATGACTTAGAGAACAACGAAAAGCCCAAGATGCCACACCAGGATTACACACAGCATTCTTATGTGTAATCAAAACACCTATCATCTTCTGCATTAAACTTATAATTACAGTTGTCCTGTTATAAATCCATGATCGGTGAGGATCTAAATTCTGTTTGGGAGACAAGCGAACAGGCTTTAATAGCAAAGGGTGAACTGGTAGGATATTCACTTTGAAATAGTGTTCTCTTCATTTTATTGTACRAAGGCTTTCTTATTATTTTTCCATAATTGGCAGATAGGCTTTGCCTGCATGGGAACTTGCATAACAATGTTTTTGTTGTAGTATGCAAGTGTGCTTTTAATCATCTTCCACAGACGACTTGGATGTTAACTGGTTGCTTTTGTATATAAAATACAGTGATTAGCTATAAGGAGCTGAAGTGTAGCTCCTTGTAAATGAGAATTTGTTGAACATTATTAATTAGAAAAAAAAAATCTGTTTTCTAGTGTATAAGACAGAACTGGAAAAGGACATTATATCGGACACATCTGGTGACTTCCGCAAGCTAATGGTTGCCTTGGCCAAGGTATGTTTGTCCATAATTTTCTATGTTTCCTAATGTGCTCCTGCTTTGGTATTTGATACTTTTTAATAAAACAACTGGATTTATGGTACAACTTGTAATATATTTGTGCTTTTACTGTGATGTGAGAAAAAAAAAATCATACATTCAAGGTCATAGTATCTTGACAGGGACACTGCATTCATAAGAGCAGCTAAGTAATGAAGGTGAAGCATAYTCTAATGATTACTCTTATAGCAAATACAGATTAATAAACCAAAGAGAAAAAAAGCGTATAGCAAACTACTTGCCGTCTTTTAAACCTCATCTAAATACTGTTGTCCTTGTTTAAAGGGCAAAAGGTGTGAAGATACTTCTGTGATTGATTATGAGCTGATTGACCAAGATGCTAGGGTAAGTGCTAATACTGACCATTAAAGGTTCTTATTGACTGTATTTTGGGGGATATTCAGCTAGACTACAAATGCTGTGCATGTGTAGAGCACAAGAGTGCTCTGTAGAAGCAGGGATGTCCTGTGTAGCAATGTTTGCATGCTGTTGAGGACTCTGTCAATTATGATTTTGACATCTTCAGTTATATATTTTCATGGACTACTCACTCACTAGCACTTACACAGTAGCTCTCTGGTATTTTCCATAGGCATATTGAAAAAGAGATGCCTTAAGGAGAGGAAGCACTGATGTATTGCAAAGAGCGGTGGTAGTAGCCAAGTAATTTCAACGATTAAGAGTTAGATATTACTGAGCTCAGCAGCCGATTTTCTTGCTTATTACATCTGTACTTGTCAAGAGCAACTTTGTTGAGGTAAATACACCTAAAAACGGAGTAAAACCTCTAAATATAAGTAAGTACAGGGTAAAACCTAGCTTAGTTTCACGTTAGATCCATAAACCTTGTCCTTGGTGGTCTGACCAACAGTGTGTCCGTTTGTATTCCTGAYATTGGCACCATTACAGTAGTGCTTGTTTTCCAGCAAAGAAATTGTGATTGTTTGACTGCCTTTTCATAAAGCTCATGATTTCACTTACCATTCTAATCCCAGGAACTGTATGATGCTGGTGTGAAGAGAAAGGGAACTGATGTGCCAAAATGGATCAACATTATGACGGAAAGAAGTGTTCCCCATCTCCAAAAAGGTACTCTCCAAGACAGTCTGTTTTTTCTAACTACAGAAGGAAATTAGACTCAAGTGCTATCTGTTTCATCTTAGATATGATTAAAGTGAGTGTGAAAAGCTATGAAACGTGGAAATCTTAATTCATATCCAAACTATTTTTTTTAATGTACTTATTTCTGTGGATGTGTTAATCTGATCATTTGGGTGTGCATATAGCATTTTTCTAWACAGGTGCAACAGTTAGTGGTATTTCACCTGCATTGGGAATGAAAGTGTTACAAATCTAGAAAAACGGGATGCAGGAGACCTCGAGTATTCCTTCAGCTTTTCCCTCCCTGCTAGAGTAGGTCAGCCATGTCATGTGTTTAAATTAGATGTTKAAGCTGTGGAAGAGCAGCTCAGGTATTGCTGTCAGAAGCACCTGGGAAAGCTATTTTGGAGATTTTTGCTTTCAAGATAAATTTTGTTACCTTGAACAACCCTGTTGTGTCAAAAAATATTAATGACAGGATATGATATTTTACCAGATATTGAAGAAAAAGAGAAGGCCATAGCATCAGAACTTTATTATCAGCTGATAAGTTGAGACAGTACTGAAGATAAAAGTTCACAGAAGGACTTGGATAGGTGCTTTTTTGTCGTGTGTGTTCACGTTGCACTGTGTTTTTGGCTTAGGTGGTTACTTTTCCCATTTCTTGCTTTCGTTTTGTTTTCACTTCTTTTCTTTGTCATAATAGTGTTTGAGAGGTACAAGAGCTACAGCCCATATGATATGCTGGAGAGCATCAAGAAGGAAGTTAAGGGAGACCTGGAGAATGCCTTCCTGAATCTGGGTGAGTTATCAAACTGGGGGAAGAATATCATGTCAGGAGGCTGCAGCTTCTTCTGCATTGCTAATTTCCCAAAGGAAACGTACACATGGTTGTTATCTGTTATTAGTTCTGCTTTTGTCTGTTACAAAGATTTAATCTTTGATTCCTCTTTGTTTTATTAAAAACAAACAAGTAAACAAGAACAAGTTTGACTGYTAACTAGGTACATTAAGTGTTAAATGTAGATGTAGACTGGAAAGAGCATGTATGAGAGGGGAAAACAGGTTGTGGAGGATGCTGAAGGCTAATAAACACTAGTTAATTTGGCACTGAATTATCTGAAATAGGTATTAAAGATGCTGCAACTACAGCATGAGATGAAGCTGATTAGGATGTTCCTGATTTCAGAGAAAATTCTGTAAAAAGAAAAGTCAGTTTCAGACTAAGGGAAAACTGAGAGGTGTTTCAGGGAATTGTAGAGCAAAGACAGGTCAGCCTTGAAGGGGGATTTCTCAGGGATCAGCATGCAATGAATATTTGCCAAAAAAAAAAAAAGTTATTTATATGTGAAATATGGACATCAAAATGAATTYCGTGTGAGTGCTAGCATTCTAAAAAGATGCAGACTGGAAGGGAAATGGCAAATGTCACAAGCTTCCCAAAACAACTTGTAACAAATGCAGCAGGTAGAAATCATTTCTCTGTTCTCCCTTATGGAGAATCTTTTGCTGCAGACTTTTATTCTGAATACTTTTATCTTTAAAAAGACTCCAGGATTCTTTGTTCTGTTAATCCAAGAGTGAGCAGGATGTTTAACTGTTCATATCTCTCTTTGTCTTTAGTGCAGTGCATTCAGAACAAGCAGCTGTATTTTGCAGACAGACTGTATGACTCTATGAAGGTAAGACTGTTTATAGCTTATATTTAAGTAAAGAGTGTTTTACCTGAAGGATGAAAGTTATCAGAAGACAAGTTACATAACGTAGTTTTAAAATGAAATACTTAACAGAAAAATGAAAGCTTGCAGAAGAATATTGGATAAATAGTTGATCGGAGAAAAATGGTTTGTTGAAGAATCAGTAAGACCCTATATTAGCTACAAAATATCTTCTAGAGGAAGGAGTTAAAAGAGAAACACCTGGGAACTGTCATAAGGCAGCACTAGCACCTTCTTTGTGAGTCAGAACTGCTGTTTTTACAGCCTAAGTAGCTAGATTTGTGACTGGAAGTTGATCAAGCACTGGTAATGAGAGATGCTTGTGCTCAGACTGCTAAGCCACAACAGTGGCCCTCGAAGGTTTAGTTCACTGTGCCCTGCAGCGCTGCAGCTGAGTTGCCTGCATTTTGCTCTTTCCATCAGACAGTGGCCTTCTTATCCTTCTCCACTGTTACATGTTTATGTGTGAATCTGCTTACTAGGGCAAGGGAACCCGGGACAAGGTTTTGATCAGGATTATGGTCTCCCGCTGTGAGATAGACATGCTGAAAATTAAGAGTGAATTCAAGAGGAAATATGGAAAATCTCTCTATTATTTCATCCAGGTAAGTTTTCAGGTTTCTTTTTTTAATCCACCGTATGACCTTCCCAATACTGTTCCTTGGACTAATTGTGCCATTAGAATTCATGGAAGATTCTTTTAGAGGTCGTAGTGAGAATAGTAGATCATTACTAAGCACTACTGAAAAGCCTATTCTTACCTCTGCAGGCTACGGCCAGTGCATTTCTAAGCAACCATTTGACTGACTCTGCAGGTTTCCTGCAATAGGTTGATGTGTCATGTAGGAAAAATATGTTCTCCTGACTCTTGGGAACAAAGGTCCCAACTGTGAGCTGCAGCCTGTCTTACAAGTTTAGAATATAACATATATATGTTTTGTGTCTTTTTTTTTTGTTGTTATCTTTTGCTTTACAGCAAGACACAAAAGGTGATTACCAGAGGGCACTGCTGAACCTTTGTGGTGGAGAAGACTGAAAACTGTGATGGAGGAAATCCCRATCCAGAGACATGCTTTTTGCTCTTCATTTTACTGTAATCCTAGAAAGAAATCAGCTTGCCTAGCTAACTCGACTTGACTTGCCTCTATATTTGCAAGACCGCTGATAGTGTATGCTTTCTGGTGCTGTTTGTACTTCTCATAGTAGCAGTGCTCTGCTTGGCTTTACCAAAGTCCCTAACAGCATGGAGCCAGAGCAATTTACATTCCAAAGATACAAGAGGTTCAAGGCGTTTGTGAAAGATTTGGCCTCTTTGTGTAATGTTTCTAATAATATATAAATAAAACTGAATTTTTACTTTAAGAAGATGAATCTTTTTCAGATCTTTAATTTAAAAACTGTGCAAACATTTAATGCGTATTTGGTCTTCACTTGTTCATTCTGTGGCTTTATTTTCCTTCCCAGGATTCATTACTCTTGGCTGAAACCGTATCTTGAAACCCTTCCTCTCTTTAATGGTCCGTTTTCTCACGAGACACAAAACCATCATCTTGGTTTTCTGAATAAGTGTCACTAAAACCTGAGCACCCCCTGCGTTTTCTCTGCGTGTGTAGATGAGGAGGACCATGTGTGTTTGCAGGCACMAATGTAGCTTGAATGAATTTGGGGCAATTGCATTTTTTTTTCATGCTTATTGGTTTGTTGCCAGCTGGGTTAGCAGCCTGTGGAGGAGCGGTTGTTTGAAGCCACGTGTCGTTGGGCTGGGGCCGTTCACGCTGTACTACAGCCCTGCGAGGAACTATTGCCCCTTCCCAGGCGGTTGGGCGGCGACCGTTGGGCTGGGGCGGGGCAGGTGGGCGACGACCGTTGGGCTGGGGCGGGGCAGGTGGGCGACGACCGCTGGGCTGGGGCGGGGCCGCGCGACGACCGTTGGGCTGGGGCGGGGCAGGTGGGCGACGACCGTTAGGTTGGGGCGGGGCCGCGCGACGACAGTTGGGCTGGGGCGGGGCAGGTGGGCGACGACCGTTGGGCTGCGGCGGGGCCGCGCCGTGACCGTTGGGCTGGAGTGGAGGGGTTGGGCGGTGACCGTTGGGTGCGGGCGGCTGCTGGAAGGTTCTGGCGAGTGTTGCTAGGCGCATGCTGCGCAGCTTATGGCGGCTTCTGCGGCATCCAGGAGACGGTGCTGGCTCTTGCGCAGGTAAGGGGCTGCAGCTGAGAGCCCTACGGGGGCTGTAAGTACCGCTTGTACCCCTGTCACCGTGTTGGGGTACTCAGAGACCTACTTTCCCGGGATGGTGACTGGTATTTCCATCTCCAACTGTACTCTCAGTGAAGTTTCTCCAGCTTATTGTGTTACTGTAGCGGCACCTGCTACTGTTAAAAAGTCCCACYGAAGTTAAGAGAAAAGTTGCAACATTGCCATGAATGTTGCCGTTGGGCACCCACGTGTGCCAGACTAAAGGAGCAGTGGTCTTTGTGCAGTGTCCAAATCTGAATGTTGGGTGTTTGTGCATACACACACTGCCTAGCAGAGGRACCTTGGACATTGCAGTAATATAAATATGACTTTTAATCAACTCTTATGAAAAAGAAAACAGTAGTAGCCTGTTTCACGCTGCTCTTAAAGTGGTGAGATATTTTGYTGGAAGAATCATTGACTTTACACAGCAAAGAGTATTGGGTATGCAAACGGTGTAGTTGATAAAATATTGGTAACTTAAATGCACAAATTACACTTTTTCAGAAGCAGCTCCAATTTAGTGCCTGATAGAGCAGTGTCATTCACACCTGTTTACAAAATGCCTCTGTCTAGATTTGTGCATTTAAAAACTATTGCTGAGATACCTAATTAAATTCAAAGAGTTATCTGCAAAGTCATCTCTATAAACTTTGCTTGCTTGAATGTGATGCTGTAGAAGAAATCAAACGGCAGACATTTTTTTCCGAGTCAGTGGGATGAACAACTAGCATTTGATGGCCAGCGTGCTTCGTCTCRCTGCTACAGCATTTTCCAAAATGGAGACACTTGGTTTTTTCCTCTCAGAGTTGTAAAATATAACTAGATTTGCTCTATTGCCTTTATTGTCCTGCTCTGTAATGCAGACATTGGAATAGTCTTGGAAATGTATACCTTCAGTAAGTACGGACCTCAGTATCTGTCGAGAAGCTAGTAGTGTTTCTGGCATGGCCGTAGGTGGGTGGGGTGGGGTGGTGACTAGTGCTATGCATATGCAAGGCTTCACTCCTTTTTACCTCTGCTCCTCTTCCTCACGTTATATTACAAAAACAAATAATTATTGCCCTGCATTGATGAAGAGAAATGCAAACCATTTTGCAAGTGAGAAATCAAGATTTAGAATGGATTAATTAAAAGTAATTGTAATACAATCAAAAATCAAACCAATACTTATATCCCAGTATATATATATATAGTTTCTTAAAATATAAAAGCCATAAGTGTTTTATTTTAAAATACCTTTTCATTAAGGTGAGGGGGAAAAAAAGAATGTAGTTTTTACTTATAGAATGAATAATGCTGACAAAGGGTCAGGTTTTCTGCTTTCGACACACTGCTATGACTCTTTCTAAAGCCTGTCCTTCAAGTTTAATTTTTCCTTGCTGCAATGAGGACGAGTTCTGTGGAAGCACCAGACAGAAGCAGATTTTTTTTTTTGTCCATATTATGTTCTTTCTAAAGACAGATAATTTTGTATGAATATCTTTGGCACCAAAGCTTAGTATTTTCAAGCCTCTTCAGGGCATGATGCATCAACAAAACAAAAAAAAATGGTGATGCTTGCGCACTGACAGTAACTGCTCACAAGAGGGAGCTCGGAGAAAGCTTCAAGTGTTTCTATAGTTAAATATATTTGTATATATGCATGTGTGCATTCATATGTATTTGTGTATCTTGAACTCTACTCTCCCCAAACGTTTACATTCCTTTTATAATCAGAGTTGAGCCTCAACCTTTGTTTGAAAAATACAACTGCATCTTTACTAATTTTCCTGAATCTGTAAATAGGCTTTATGCTCAGAAACACATGATGATTGTTTTCTGATGGAAATTTTTTGGCCAAGAAAACACAAATAATTCCTTGTTGTTCCTACTAACCATATCATGAATTTTCAAAGAGAAAAGTGTTTTTATAAATAACTTTTAATAACAATAACTATAGAAGAATTCTCTCTCCTTTCTTTAACATGAAATAGTTCTGGTTGTGAAATCATCTGTTGCCTCCTGATTCAAAGTTACTCAGAAAATCGCTCATTCTTATTTTCTTTGTGTAAAATTAAGTACATTCTTGTATCTTTTGCTATATTCATAGAATTTTAGAATTTAATAGTTAGTGATTGTATAACCTTTGCATTTCCACTGATAATAAAATACACGTGCCATCAAAGTAGGTTTTCTAAAGTAGAAAATAYGTATAATTATTTATGTATATAAAATTCCCTTCTCATTCAATCTGCCATATTTACACTCAATGAAGGCTTTACACTTACTAATAGAGAAAGTATTTGTTTAATTAGGTGAAATGACCTGCTTATATTCAGGATATATATTTTCAATGTTGTAATGAAGAAAAAAAAATATAGTCATTGAGCAGCTTCTTCTTAGTATAGCTTATGTAAGAACCTGTTTAATGCTTAATAGGATATTCATGTCTCCTTACTTAATAAGACTAATTGGAAAGAATATATATATATATATATATATATTTGGCTAGGTTAATTGTGGAACAAAGTATATTGCTTGTGAATTCCTGATGAAATAGCTTTTAAATAATTTGGCCAATCCTCCACTTTCCTTTGCTATGACTTCTTAATAGGGTGTTCCATATCTATTTATTTTGAGATAATGGTTTCCATGTAAGGTGAAAATACAGTTTAAAAGCCATAATATTTCTAAACATATATAAAAACCTTAACTACTGCAAAAAGAAAAAAGCATTATTATTGTTGAAAACTCCTCTTGAAACAGCTTGTGTCAYTTGACTGAATAAGTCAGGATGTATTATCTGGTCTAGAAAGGTCYTCATATTGTAGAATATTCTGAGTAAATGTTTTAGAAATTATGTTGCATAACAAAAAAAGGCTTAATTGAAGTAATTCTACTACTATTTGATTTTAAAATAAATGCAAATGCATTTTTCCTAAAGTTTTTTTTTGTTTTAGAAAGTATGAAAGAACATATTTTGGAAAATGTATTTTTAAATATTTTTTWAAAAAATAAWTTTTTTTAATATCAAATGAGCATTAATTTGCAAGCTGTGTATGATTGCATAGTTCAGTAATTTTTTATTTCTGAAATAATACTGCAGGTAGATTATAGGAAATATATTTAATGTGTCCTTCAGTAAGCCAGTAAAGCAGCAATTGCCATTGTGTAATATAAGGTWAGCCAAATTATTTTCCACTTTTCTCTTTTTTTTGCCCATTCCCCAAAATGCTGTTAGGATCTCTTTAGGTATATGACAAATTTTAGTGTGAACTGTAATTCTGAATTTCCATCCTTTTAAGTGGTGGATTGTAGGTGTTTTTTGTTTTTTTTTTTTCAGTGGCCCTTTGCAAACTTACAAATTGTAAATGTGTTCAGAAATGCAGGGCTTTTAAATCTGTTCTTTTACCTTTTCTATTTAAAAATATATAATTTTTTTTCTTTAAATGCTTTTGGTAAATCAAGGCCAGAAAAGGCTGATGTAAATTGTAGTGCTATCTGGGGCAGTGTGTTTTAAGGAGGGGAAAAATAAGTCTTACCAAAAAAACTGCCTTTTTTTTTTTTTTTTTTTTCCCTTCGGTTGCATTCAGCCATGCTATCACATGCTAAGTGAGTGGGTGGGACAATTTTATTCCTTTTTTTTTTGGTCCCCTTCTCTCTTGGGCTAATTTATTTTCTTTCGACGAGAGGATGGAGCTGGCCTGTCAATTCAAGACTTGCATGGATAACAAGCTGTGTTATTTTGTGTGCGTCATGTGGAGAAAAATAAAAACCTAACGAAGTGATATTTTTTAGTTGTCCTACCCCCTGGTCCCCCCTCCTCGCCCACCAATTTTTTGCTCTACACAGAAGACAGGACTCTAAAGAGCAATCAGAAGAACAATTATTTCAGAATTAAATTGCTCTATACATAAATGGTTATCATAGTAATACAGTGTTTTAAAACAAGTTACTGCAATTGGCTAGGAACCAAAAGGCTCAAAATAATTAACTACAATAAACCAACTGATGAACTGACCACATACTCAGAAGCTGCCCGTGTGTATGTGAGGCGGGAGCTCACACAGCATCACAGAGCAGGCTCAGGGAAGCTGCAGACTGCTCTCCTTTYCATCGCTGTCTTCCTAAATGGTCCACGTTGCATGTGTTTTGGATTAGTATAGGTCAAGGCTTAGAAAACACCTTGACATTCAATGAATCAGTTGTAGAGATGCCACTGTTGATTGTCTTTAAGAAATTAATTTTAAGTGGATCTAGAACTAGAGAAGCAGAGACAGTTCACAGCATGTATCTGAAAACTTGATAGCTGGCACCTGAGAATGAGGAGCTGAAGTTCCAGTGCTTAATGAGTGAGCAGAATGGTTAGTCACTGAGGGAGCTCTTTAGTCTGGAACATTTCAGAAAAGCTTCTGTTGTGATGGAAGATCTGTCCTGCCTTGTTTGTCCCAGCAGGGCTCTTTGTCCTCTCTGCAAGCTTTGACCAGTTTGCTGTCTTTGATTCTGGGTGGACTGCTATGGATCTGATGCAAAACAATTGCATGCTTCACCATGCTTTCCAAATTGATAGACCATAAAACTCGTAGATTTTTTTTTCAGACTCATTGTCCACCCTACTTGTCTTTCATAGGCATACAGGCTGGTAGATGAGGACCTTAGCTTTCAATTGAGAACTTGGTCTCTGCTTCCTTTCAGGGCTTTCTGAAATGCCTTCATCTCCCTCTTTCCACTCCTCCCACCTCCTCCCCTGCTATGATTCTTCTATTTTTTTTTTGTCCTCAATTCACATGGAATAAAAGTGATGATGACTTTTTAAAGCTCTCATCTAAAACGCAAGGAAGTCAGCCAAGAAGGCTAACAACTGCTTTTGGTATTTTGTGATAAGATGTTCAAAAAGAAGGAGCTGGGGAAGCCATTTTACCTTTCACAACAAATGCTCTACCAGATCATTGCAAAAGAGCGCAGCTTTATGTTCGTCTGTAGATTTCCCATTAGGACTTTAAGAGGGTCATTAGACTGATTCAAATTCAGTGTCACATTTTCCAGATGGACTTCCTTGGCGCTAGTGTATTTGGAGTGATTTGCAGAAAGTGTGTTGAACAACTGTCAGGATTGCGGTTGCTGAAACCTCTGCTTGACTTGACCTAAAATTTATTGCCATTTAATGAAAATATTGGTGAGAATATAACCTTTGTAATGTTTAATATTTTATTAGCTATAAAAGAAAAAATACAGAGCGAAGGGAARTAAAATAGTAGGTTGTTAGGTCAGGAACTAGATTTATGCTTCTACTTCCTGATAGAATAATCAGTGTCGTAAAGATCAGACTGCCAGCCTCTTATCTCTTCCTTCTTTTAATGTGTGTATTCAACAAGCTAATAGTTAGTCTCTTGGGAGCTCACCAAAACACCAGACCCCTTTTCTCCAAAGATACTAAATTAGCTGTTTAGATACTAAATTACCTGTTAGAACATAGATTATTCTGTTTCAGACACAAAACAGTTGGGATAGAACGAAATAGAATAGAATGCTTGACATGTGCAAATAGGGCACTTGCTTACAAGAGACAGTCAGCTGTGTTGTGAGCTAACATACAGAAACTGAGGCATTAAATTGTACATTAGCATTTAGTGAGGAATAACAATCAAATAAGGATATTTTTGACTGTTAAATTAAGAAGGAGAGGTAATGCTCTGCCTTGTTTTACTAAGTATTTAGTRTGCTAAGTGTTTATAGGGTAAATAAAGCCTGAAGGCTTCTGTTTATTTAAAAAAAAAACCACTTTTTTGTTCATTAGTCTGTTTGTCATTAAATTTATAATTTGRATACTGTTGATGAACCTGATAAGTTCTCATAATCAATCTCAGAGGAAATGAGGACCAGGAGGGGCCTCTGTCAGAGTAGGACACAGTGGTAAAGGCATGAGGGCAGCATCTTTGTCATGCTGTAACTGTCCAGCAGGGATACAGAGTTTAATCCTCTATGGGAATAAAAAGTTTGCTCTCCATAAAGAGCAGATTCAGGTATGTATTATTGCACAAACTTTGGTAATTCTCTTAGCATCTTTTGGAAACGACCATGTTTGTTGGATTAAGCCTTTTTCCCTACTGTCCTGTTAAACTTCTTAGAGGGCAGAATTCATCCTAAAGATGTTTTCTAAATAAATTGACTGGGTAAAGCCTCCATGAATATGCCAGCCTTAATAATGCCTAAGTAGATAGTACTTGCTCTTAGTTTTGTATGTTTTATTTTATTCGTTATATGAACTATGCAAGCACCAGAAAACTGTTCTGTGTCTTGAAATCAGTTTCATTTTTCCTTCAGGTAACTTTTCTCCTCTTCCATTTTCTCCTTGGCTCCTTCTTTCTACCCTTCAGTAGGAAAAATGAACAAAAACTCCCTTTTACCCGTACAAAATTCTTAGTGTTGTACGAGAATGCACGTACTTGAAAATAAAATATTAAATAAAAAATAATACTTGGAATTGCTTACATCTGTCATTCCTTCCATATGTACAAGGTGGTACATTCTTACATTTGTAGGAATACAGAGATTTTTTGATTCACGTTTTATATTCCTGCTTACCCTTAATAACATAGTGCCTTCAAGCAAAATCAGCTGAAGTCTTGGCAGTAGCAGCAAGGTACTGGTTATGCACTTTCTTCTAATTCATTCGTGTTCTGAAGGAATATCTAGTTGACTTCTTGACCAGTAGTGTGAAAAATAACACAGAGGCAGGATTGCCCTTGGTTTGGCATATGAAATGTGACTGTACATCAGGGCCTTTTAAGGTGAAGGAATGTCCTGCATGTGTAGCTCAAAGACTGGCACTAGAGAGAAAATAAATTAAGAGCAATATTTTATGCATTTCTGTTCTGTCTTTTATCTCAAGAGATTCCAGAGAGCTTCAGTAATAACAGAGGGACCTGCTTTCAATGATAAGGAGTGACAGACCTCAATTGTTTCAGTGTATTTCTGTGCTTTTTTCCCTTGTTATAGTGATTCCTTTTTCTGTCTGTGATGGCTGGATGGGAGGAAAATAGCTGTATTTGAAGAGGTTTATCACTTTGCAAATTGACTGGCATCCCCATGAGGCAGAAGCAAAGATTTTTGTCTGTAGCTTATGGATAGTAGCACRCAAGAAGTATGCTCACTGTGACTGCGCTGTTCTGAGGGGTCTGAGCCCGATGGAGTCTCTTTATCTCTGCCAAACTTCCTTGCTTGTGCARGAGTGATGTGACCTGCTACAGCTCTTAGAGTGAAGTTGATTTGCTCCTGGAGTAGTGAATTGTCTTTTATAGTTCATGCAGACATACATTCTGCTGAAATTCAATCACCAGCTTAGTGGAACAAAGCACCCTATGCATCATAGTGGAAAGAGGAAATTGAAGCTCTCTTTGTACAAGTGGTTTGATGGGGCAGGCAGCCTAAATGGCCTTCTCTCTCTGTCAGTAACTGCTACCTGTCTGTTTGCTTCTAAAGGAAATATAAAGAGATTTCTCACTAATAGTCTTCCTAGGTCAGATCAATTATGGGTTTCCCTGCAGCATTAACTCCTTGGCTTGTGGAGTGTCTTGATTCTAATCTGTTTAAAACTTGCACTGCTTAAATATGAACTTGGGTCACAGGAGAGGACAGAGATCTTAGAACTGAGCCACCACCAAGTTCTCTTTGGTGCTGAACAGTTTTCAGTTGCTAGTAAGGAGCACAAGATCTGTTTTCCAAGCCAATTCCACTAATGAAATATGACATTTTTATTAAATATGTAAAACCACCCAATTGTCAAGAACATACAACATACTGCAAAGACAGCTGAGCAGTACTGCTTGGCTGCAGGCAGGGATTTGCAAAGTCTGCAAAAAATCCCACAAAGAATCCCAACAGTCTGCATTGCAGTACACCAACTTTTGCAGAAGTGCACTTTTCATCTTCTTTCCTTGTACCTACATGAAAGGATCATCTGGAGGGGCAGATGTTGGCCTCACACCAATTCTAAATAATGGATGGCACCAGCATTTATATTCTTCTTTTGTGGAGCCAGTTTATGTGTCATCTTATTGGCTCCTAGAGCCCAAGGAAATATGATTTGGAGCCAACTCCGGTTCCATTGCTCTGGTTTGCCTAGCTCAGGAAAAAGCCACGGCTGTTTCATATAGGCCATCTGGCTCTCTTGAATATGCWTATTAGTAATAGTGGAGGTGGGTCTATTAGCTTGGGACAGCAACTCAGAAACAGATGCTTTGCTTATGTGTAAAATATGGCTTCAAGCCAAATCACTAATCATGATTGCTTCTGAAGTGGTTCTAATCATCTGTATGAGACTGCATCGGCTCTTGTGTTGTTTGTACAAGCTGGTAGTTTAGAGGTGTTGTGTACAAGATATTTGCAGTCATAATTTTTCCAAACAGGTTAAGGCAAACATTATGAGAATCAGCATATTAATGTGCTGTGTTTCAAATTAGAATTATAAACACACTTTCCTCATTGGACGCCTAATCTGCTAGGAAGAAGCCAGATGTTTACTGATGACACCATTATTTAGAAAGACCTATCAAACTAAAACAAATTACTGTTGTTTAGCTTGAGGAAAGCCTAGTTTTATGCATCAACTTAGTAAAACTGCCCTGAGCTGAAACCTAGCTGAAGTAGTTTCTGTTCTGCAGGCAGCAGGCCAAAAAAGAATGCCAGCAGATCTGCAGGTCCTTCTTACCCACTTAAGGAATCACATTATACTGCAAAAAAGAGTGTGCCTACATGTGAATATTCCATATGCATAAAAGAATTAATGGTGGTGTGGTTTTAGTATGTTTTTACAGAAAATGATTCTCGGGCTGAGCAGTTGACTAAATGACTTTTGAGGATTTCAGTTAATATTTAAAAGGGGAAAATAGAGCTAGAAAGCACTGTAAAGTGGAAAATTTAATGCATTATGTTTGATTCTCCTCCCCCTTTTTTTCCTCCAGATTGTTCCCGATTTGGATACATTTTGGAAAAATGAAAATTATAACTGCCTAATATGCATGAATGATTAAAATCATTTTTCTTCTGCATAGATTTGGAATGATTTTATTCATAAATACTTCTATACATTTTGAAACTGTATTTTATGATAAAAAAATTGACAGTTACACATTGGTTGGCTTGATCCCTTCATCTATGATCTATATACCTGATTCTATGCCTTCTTTCCTAACAGAAATGTCCAATAATCTGAATCTATCTTATGATCTTGAGTGGAATTGTTGCTTTAATATTGTTAGTCTCTTGATAGAAAATACTCTCATCTTCAAATAATTTTGCACCAAAGCAGTTTTTTGTTTTGTTTTAAGTCTTTCCSTTTTTGTTAATGTGAATAACTGACAATGCGCTTCGGTCTTGTAACTAATATTAGATTCTAAAAATATTTTAAGCTCATGCTTATAATATCAAGTTTTTATGTTATCATGACTTGCACTTTGAATAAATTGCTGAAGAGGTAGGCTTCAGAATAAGCA
>PTEX01000021.1:4674237-4787001 GCA_003342815.1 Eudromia elegans | reverse complement strand
AAAAAAAAAAAAAAAAAAAAAAAAAAAAAAAAAAAACCAAAACAATTCATAGCCTCATGATCCTAGTCTTCTGGAGATGACCTGGGACATTCAAGATTAGTGCACAGCTTCGTTGCTTATATGTCTTTCTATCTGTGGATACATAAACTGATATTTTGGGTAGAACCACATCCAATGAAAATAATCTTGTTGAAACTTGTCTGCAGCTGTTGAATTGCCAATCTACAAAATGGTGTACTCGTAGTACTGTGGAATAGAGAGTCAAAAATGGTTTTCTGTTTAGGGGAATTGGTATTTCTGGAAATGGATTATATACTAGAGACACTCCAATTCCTATAGTTATTTTTATGCAGTACTGTTACAACCAGTGCCTTTGGGTTGAGGGGGCAGGGTGGAAAGTGATCCRAAAGCTAGATTTTAGCTATAGATGTTTTTAACAAATTGTGAGTTGAAGGTGGTATGTAGGAGAAAACTGATTATATACTGGAACAATCCAGCTGTATCTGTTGTTAAATGAACATTGTACTCTTTTTTGCTCTTCTTGATTGCAAAAAAAGGTAAAGCCTGGGTACATTAAAGCACTCCTATCATCTTTTTGTTAGAAGAGTATTTTAGAACTGACCATTCTCAGTTTTCTCACTGGAATTTTCCTGAAGATTTGGAGTTCCAAGAAAGCATGGTAGTTTTGAGCCCAGCCTGCAAGCATTACCTGTAATATAGTCCTTTTTTTGCAACCTATAGAATGTGCAAAAATAACTCACGGTTCAAAATCACCTTTAGCACCCTAGAGTGTAGAAACTTAATTGGTATAAATCCCTGTTGGACCTATCACTCTCGTATCTGTAATCTTACAGATAGGGTAGTGTTCTCATAGCACAGAGAAAAAGTGAAAAATTATTTAATTTYATTTTTGGTGCTTCAGAACTTCCAAGTGCTCAAGCGAACAAAAAAAGTACTTGTTCCCTTTTTAATTAGCCAGGTCCTCATTTTTGCAGGTACTTTWTTTCACACCTGTATCTTCAGTTTCACTTGATTTTCAAACTGAGAACAATGATCCACTGATATCAAAGTAGAAAACTGGTAGCGCCTTTTGCATGCACCAAAAGACAGCTTTTGTGTTTCTAAAGTGTGAGTGCTGAGGTTTGCGTGAAGAGTTTTATTAATAGCTATAAGGAGTTCTCTATGCGTTTGGTATATTAATGGGTACAGTGAGTTCTCTGTATATTTGAGTCATAAGGAGTTCAATGGCATGTCTCCATAATGAAATGAGGATGTATATTCCTGTGCTTAGCAATAGTATCCAACAGAAGATATCTGAAAAATTAAAAACATAATTTAGGCCTTTACTGTCTATTGCATTTTGAAATAACACRTGCTGTTTAATCGAATTTCCAGATGGGTGGTAAATCTTTTGTTCAGAAGACAAGAGAATATCAGGAAGTAACTGTGAAGCTAGATTCTATGGTTGTTCCCAGAGAGAAGTTCCCACTGTCGTAAGTTCAATGGAGACCACAGAATCTGAAGAACAAGGAATTTTACCTCTGTGGGCTGAAAATGTCTAATTAGAGGCTAGGGGGGTAGTTCTTTGAAGTTAGCTAGTACTACTTGTGGTGAGAGCAACCATTCAACATAATAAGTAAAGGTGTCTGGACCCCCAGAAACGTTAACAATTCTTTTACTGTCCTACAGTAGTCTGAGAATCAAACATTAGAACAAATGTAACGAGTCTAACGAGTTTCAGTTTCAGTTAACGAGTCTATTTTTCTGCTAATCCATTTGAGGTCAGAAAAGACCTAACTTTAAAAATGTTATTTTTTCTACTCTGTTTTATCTTTAAGCATTTTCATATTTGAAACAACATTACAACTATATGACTTTGATTTTATGTGAATCTTCAAACTCTTACAAAGTTCTCCCAATACTACATTCARCTGCTGCTATTGAGCAAAGACTTGTAAAAATATATTTGCACAAGGGGAGAAGGAATAGGTAAACTGCATATTTAYATTAGCTTGAAAAGAATACTATACATGCATGCAAACTATATTAAGTCATGGTTAAACTCCCACATTTTTATATTCTAGAAGGACATCTGGGAGAGAAAATGGTACCACTTCAAGAATCAGTGGGTTCTTGAAGAAGATACTCGTTGACTGAATTTTAGAATCTCCAGCTGCAGTGTCAGCTTACTATCTAACTTCTGGCTTGCTGGTCTAAGCGAGATAGGTTTTCAAAAGCACTTGTCAAATATATTATGGGAAAATATTTAGCAAACAAATTATGAAATCCAGGGTAGGAATAAAACTGTGTCTACAACAGAGCATATTGATTTACAATGACTGAACAGCTGTCCAATATTGTATAATGACATGGCAAATTATTCAACTTCCTTTCATTCAGAAGAATGATATTTAGTTTAGGAACTTGATTTACGTTATTAAAAGATATCACAGTACTGACCAATTCTGTGAGTTGGTCAGATTGACTCAGGTTAGSCTGAACAGACAGTTATCATCCACCTTAACTGTCCATCATGTATACAGTTCGTAGCTAAGTCAGTATTGCTTTTAGTAAYGTTTGCCAAAAGCCTCTTTATTGATTTAGCTATAGGTTGCCCCTGGCCAGGAAAGATCAGTAACTGTTTTCCTCTTCCTTGAACAATTGTGTGGGAAAAAAGCATAAGAAAGACACTGAGAGCAAGCCAAGGCATGTATTGCCTTTAAGGAGCCATATTCTAATGCAGCTTCAACTCCAGCACAGAAGACTTATTTGCATGGAACCAATCCACTGATCAAGTCCTGGGCTCTACTGAAAGTTGTGTAGTAAACAGAGACAAAACCAGTAAGATTGCATTATTCTACAAACTCCAGTTTGTTTTCATTTACAGCAAGAACTAGATGTTTGTAACTGAGCCAAACTACCTCAAAGTATTGCCAGTTTGTGAGAGAGTTTTGTGTACTTCTGAAGGTGTGGCTAGTGGCACTGGCATGATTTTACCATCTGGCACTATGATCTATCCTTTACCCTAAGCAAGTGCTAAATACCTGTGGAGCAAATGTTATACGTGTGCTTTGCTGCTTTTTCTGCAAAATAGCCTTATTTGAAATTTGATTGTTACTGTTAAAGATTTGCTGCTGAATTTTCTGTCTTCCATTTGAGTCGTATAGAAACCAAAAAACTCATAGTGATTATTAAGTGCATAGAGTGAAACTAAAGCTTAGATGTTCCTGATGACATGCAAGATGCTTTTCAAGTATCTTTGAAGGTTTAAAAAAGTTATGATAATTACATGGTTTTTGTTTTAATATTCTTGAATGTATCATAAGGTTGCAAAGCAGTGCTCACGTTAGCTTCTGTTCCTGTTCTGCGCTCTGATTAATTGCAGGASTTAGTTACCTTTTCTAGCAATTACTCTCCGTGGGACAGAAGTACATTAAGGGAATACGGTTTGAGTACCCAGGGAGGAATGTAGCTTCTAGTCATATCAACTCTGTGACACCTCTGTGAGAGAACAGGTCTAATTTTAGTCCTGTCTTAATTGTAAATGTGTCATGTGTGAAATGCCATTGTGAGAGCAAATGTGTTGTATAGATAGGTGAGGAAAGGCTTCAGCTGGTCAAAGTTTAGTTCAAACACACAAGCCATTACCAACTTGACAAGATCTGTGGTTTCACTGTGTGGTCAGTGTTTGGAGCTGAATTTGCAAGTGTGGCATAAGGTGAAGTATTTCACAGATATTCCTGGTCTGAATAGAAATGTTCTGGACGTCAGGAAGCTGTTGGTGTTTCTCATGAAACCTCCACTTGAACTACTGGATTTATTAAATTAATGGAATATGATTTTGCTAATATACAACATAGAAATTTATAGAGGTAGGAGCAATTCTAATGCTTTCTCTGAAGTGTTTAATTTCTGAAGCTAGAGTTCTGCTTAGAGTAATGGAAATTGTATCTACACTTTTTTTTTCTCATTCAGMACTTCACAAGTTAAAATACTGTAGTCTTAGGAACATGCACATAGTACTATGACTGGCAAAATAGTCCTGTGGCATTTTAGAGATAGCTTTTTACATTAAAAGTAATTGTTACTAGGAGAAATTATTACCAAGCCAAGACTAGGAGAAGCCTTGTATTAAGTTAGTGTGTGTGTTTGAGTGAGAGAGAGAAAATGGCAGGAGAGGAGATCAGCAGCTGATTACCTACTGATTCTCTTTAGTCAATAGAAGTATAGGATGTCTTCATAGCATCATGCATGTCATATACATACTCCCAATGAAAGGTTAGCTTTCACTATGGCAGTTTGTTTGACTTTTTTAAAAAGCTTTGATATAACTGTAACTAATTACTTGGTTGATCTTATGTGATGACTTAGTTCCAGGATTATATCTGTGGGAAGASAGGTATTGCAAATAGGAATATTAGATAATACTGGTCTCCAGCAATACTGTATTGGAAGCTTACATCCTGATAGTGATGTTTGGGATTGGAAAATATTGGTGGTACAGTGGACCATCTTTATATCTGKTTTTTTTTWWTWWTWWTKKTTWWTTTTTTTCTATCACCTGACTGTAGTTAAGATACAGGACTATTGGAAAAGTAAACCAACCTGCTTTGCAGACTGCTGCTCTATCATCCTTGATATTTGTGTCCAGAGAAATAGTGTTGTATTAAGATACAGACAGAAACAGCATGGATGCCAATCAGAAGTTCTTGTGCCAAGTTGCTGTCCCTGAATTTTCTTTAATAAGAATATTTGGACATTCCATGTATAAGATGTCTCTTTTTGAGAAGGAAGTTTTTAAAGGGGAGGGTTTTTTTTTTTTTCCCTCCAAGAAGATTTTCTTTTTTCTGTASTTACTTGGATCTTTTTTTGGAGTTTCCTTATTTTGCTTTGCTCCCTGATGTGTTCTTTTGGAAAAATCAAACTCCAAATGCCTTCTCTGCCTCGGGTGGCCTTGGATATGCAAATCTGTCTTGAATAGCAGAGGAGTTGATAACTCTGGCCTACAGCTCTCACACAAAGGAGACAGATTTGTCTTCTTTACCCCCTGTTTGTCTCCTCAGGAACTCTGTTCTTGGTTGACAATATAAAGCAAAATGAAGTAAAAAATAAAAAGCCTGCTCTAAGCAAAGTAAGAGCAAGGGGAACAGGGAAAGAAAAAACTCTGCTTGTGTTTCAACCCAAATAAATTGCTTAGTGCAATTTTTGATAGGTGTCTCATACTGTTTTATTCTCGTTATTGAAAATGAGTAAAATATTTATATCAGGTTCTCCACATTCCCCCAATATCATTGGATTTGTCACAATATTTCACTTTATAGAACATGTTTCAGAGGGGCCCTGAACCTCTGAAAAGGGGATATGAATTGTCTTGTCTAAAATAAACGAGGCATGTTAAGAGAAGGGGAAACACTACTGTGGATCTAGTTGGAAGAACAAGTGACTGTAAACATATACAAGAAAAACAAATCTAGCTTTTTATCAGAGATGTTTAATCAGTAAGCTTTTTCTTAATTATTTGTAGTTAGTTTGCTATTAAAATCTTTAAATGTTCAGTTAGGGGGTTAATTCTTGTATATTTTTACCCTTCATTAGTTGATAATTGAGGTATTTGTTTATCTTGATTTTCTTAACGTATTTGGTTGAAGGAAATGAGTATAAACACTTTGAAAGGCAGTTGAAGATCAAAGCTTTTACACCGTGCTTTATCACAGAGGTGCTATAATATACAGCATTTCACAGCAATACGCCTAGAAACAATTACAAAGCTGCTTATTGACCAGGAATTCCACATCTTTTATGTCACACTGTGTATATACAATAGCTAATAAAAACAGTATGACCAAAAATTACAAACAACTACTACTTTTTTTGTCTGATCAGGTTTACAGTACAAATGAGAGCTGCAATGGCATAATTAGGAAACTGTGAAATGGGAACTAGTACTTGTGCAACACAAAAACCTCCACAAAAGTTCAGCAGAGAGAATTTTTGATGTAGCAGGAGTGTTAACAGCTGTGCTAAATTAGAAGCTGCCTATGGAATCCATAATAAAATAGACAGTAAGGCTTCAAACAGAATTTCCATGACTGAGAAGCCTATGTTCCAGACACATCTCTATTTTTTCACCTTTATAACCTTCATTCTTTCCATTTTTTTTTTCTGAGTTTGTGTTTTAATAAACAATAATGTAGTAAAAGAGTTCTCTGGTATTAATGATTATATATATTATGGAACAACAAGTTCTTTTTTAAAAAACTAATTAATAACTTAGTAGAAAAAGTGAATTAATTGCTGCAGCAGGAGGCCAGTGAGTCTGTAGGAGTTACTGACTTACTCTGAAAATTGATAAATTGGGAGCAGCAGAAATAGATGTTTCATTATGCTGCCCTACATAGGTGCTTCAGATGTGATTTCAGGGAGTGCCCACTGGATAAAATGTACCTCATTTCATACCAGTAGCTCTTTTGTACCTAAAAAGCAATTTCACGTGCCTAGAGAAAATGTTGAGAGTGAAGTCTCTGTTTTTAGGTGTGTTAGTTTTCTGTCTCCTGTTTGGGTAACATACTTCTTTAGTGTGCTTCCACTCCATTTTCACTCTGTTCCTTTTTGGTGCTTGTCTTGGTGTTCTTCCTCAGATTCCTACCCACTCTTGGTTTCTGTTGTGGYCAAAAGTCTATTGTCTTTGGTCAATGCTGGGCATTCCTGGAGGATTAATTTTATTTCGGTAAAAATCATCCTTAGAGGTAGGATTTTCTTTCTTTACCTCAGTTTATATTTTTCTCATTGAYTTGTACCTGGTTTAGGCATGTATGTTCTTTTCCAGTCTGGATACTTAAATAAGGGTGTAATACATCACATCCAAAGTTAGTATTCTGAGAGTTTTAGTTCAGGTGCTATCAATTTCACAGTTGMTTTTCCACTTGCCTTTAAGGCTGACACCCTCAGCACATCAGGCCATGTGTGCTGCCTGTGATGCAGGAGCCTGCACTTTCTTGGGCAAGGGGATGGAATTTTTGGTCCTAAAGACTATTTCTGAATTTTATGTTAGGAAGTCCTTACATTAAATAAAATCAGTCTCAAGAATAGCAGATGCAGCTCTGCTGCTTGTGGAGGTAAGCTGCCTTGGGAGCCTTTCTGTACAAGAGCTGTGAAGGTTGATGTGCTGTCACAACTGGATGAGGCTCTAGGAAAGATTTCTTGAAAGACAGTAGAAAAGACAGTTTGGTGTTGTGACTTCAGACATGGAAAAAACAACATTGCTCAGAAAAAAAAAAGGAGCTATAATTGTTTTCTGCATGTGTATTTTATGTTAGCTGAACACTCATTTTCTAGACGAACATTTATTGCTGTTTAACAACTTTATAATAGAGATGTGAATATCTAACAGAGATGTGTGACATAGCTGTTATTTCTTAATAAATATATTTTAGGTAATCAATGAATAGTTAATGTGCAATTACTGTCTTATTAACTCTAAATTGAATGCCTGGTTTAGAAAATGGAGAGCTGACTTCTCCAGTTACATACATTTGCATGTTTTACTGTAGATGCTATGAAACTAAGCCTACCCAATAGCGGTTTGACAGGATTTTTTTTTTTTTTTTTTTTTAAGAAAAAGAACTACTTCATTTCCCCACTATGAAGCTTCCTCTCAGTATATTACCCTTTCCTGAGCTAACAGTGAGGGATGTGACTGAATAGTCTCTAGGTAGTCAAGCTGCTAAGAAGCACTCCTGTCTAGACAGAATATGAGTTGAAGCTTGTAATTGTTAGTACTCTTGGAGAGGAGGGGAAGAAAAAAAAAAGTGTCTGCTTTGTTGTGGTGGTTGAAGATAAGTAATAATTCCTGACAGCTGGGACAAAGAAGCTTATAAGCAATGAAGTTAAAGGTTTGTGTGAAATTTTTGCATTTTTTTAAGATTTTCCCTCCCTTGCAGTATCTCGTAAGGCTTAGTATCTTTACAGGGACAACATAAGAAAGAGAGAGAGCACACTTATTTTACATTATTTCTCTTACTAGATGTATTGTCAAATACATAGGGGCATAAGYTGCAGGTCAGTTTGTTTCACAAGCTCTAGAACTTTCATGAAATTACAGGTTGCAGATCCTGAAAAACTCTGTAGGATTTCTGAACTTTCTATATATGTCTTTACTGATTTGCAAACTCTTACTGAGGGTTTTGCATGTTTTCTACCATTGAGCTTCAACAGGAGAGGAGACAAAGCAAAGAGGTTGTGCACATCCTTGGAGATGTTCAGAAGTTGTTTGGACGGGGCCTTGGACACTGCTTGAGCAAAGGAGTTGGATTAGATGATTTCTAAAGGGCTCTTACAAACTCGCACATTTTGTGATTCTGCAAAAGCAGCTGGGGTAGGTGCAAACTGAACACTGAAGGGTTGTTGAACGGATTGTTAATGTTAAGTAGGGCATCTCTTTAAGCGCAAACCACCTGTAAAATCAGTAGACTTCTGCTGAAGCAAGGCACTTCCTGTGCTCATTGGGTAGTGCTTTATTGAGGAGTCACCTGATTGGAGATTGGAATATTGTAAGAGGACAAGAGATTTGTAAGTCTGCTTGATGAACAGGATCTTTCTAGGCAAAAGCAACCTAGAGTTGAAGGGTCCCTGACAGGAAAATCRTTTTTCTAAAGATTTGTAATTTCTTGGGTTTAGAATCATGGGCAATAATGGCATGACTACATTTGCCATGAATTTGTGAAGGAATTCATTTGCATATTAAAAACTCGGAACTATTTTGTGAGAGAGTGTTTTGAGCTATGGAGAGAGGAGTCCAGCTGTTCGTATCATATTAAGAACAGGAGATTGGGTACCTCAGAACTTCAGAAGACGTTCATGTGAGCTGCAGAAACCAGAAATAGTGAACATATTCAGATAGTCTGGTGAATGGCTAATAGACCTAGCGAGGGACACCAAAAAATCTGCAAATTTAGCTTTTTTTTCTTCATCACCATACTGTATGGTGCAATGCCGAGAAAGGTAAGGCTGAATAGTCCCAAAAAACTTGAGGTTTTGGTTAATTACTCATTTCTTTGTTCAGGGCCATATCCCTGTTAATTCTAGTTTCATTATTAGATTGTTGTCTATTAGCACATGCTTAGATTAAAGATCTCATTTAGTTTAACATAATTTGTGACTTTTTAAATAATCTCTTAACAATTTGGCAGTAAGTAAGTAAAGTATAATGAATTTATTGTGCTTTTTTCTTAGCACTCAACTTCATTTGATGTGCTGTGCCATAGTCCAGAAAGCAAATATTTTTGAAATCATGGTGATCAGTAAAAAGGCCGTAGCTCAGTGGCTGGTAATCTGAGGTAGATTTTGTTTCTAATCTCCTTTGCCACTTGATGCACTGACTTCTTGCCTGAAATGGGAGATGAGCACTAGGAGTATTGTACTAAACATCCCCCGTTGGCATGGAAGTTGTTAAAATCACAGTAGAAATGAAAATGTCCTATTACATTGTCAAATGACAAAGATCTTGGATAAAACATGTTGAGGTAACTCTTTTGTAGGACAGTAACAGTGGAAGTGTGTGCATGTTAGAGTAATGGGGCGGCTGATTTAGCAAGCTAGGCCAAGTTCTATACCTTCTGCAGGAACTGGAGGTGTCTGCTCCTTGTAATTCAAGAATGATCATTGAAAATATACAGCATCAATGGTATTTAGAAGGTTGCCTTGTGCATTTGTGTTTCAACAAAAAAGCTCTGTTACAATGATGTATTTGCCACTCCATCTCAGTGTGGCAAAGTGTAGTTGCTTTAAAATGCAACTGTAATATATTTTCTGAAATACTTGTACTGTGGTGTTGACATTTTAGATACTAGTTTTACAAGCCTCTGGAAATTGCTCTCCTGCTAATGCTAAAATAGCTTATTCCCAACATTTGTGAGTATTCTAGGTAATGAAGGTGAAGCAAAACAAAGTCCATTTTTGTTATAGATGGCATAGAATAAATGTTGCTCTTCCATATTCTTTGCACATTTTTCCTTCATTAGTAGTTACAGACGTAGAGCTTAGAGAAGGGTCGTCTACTGGATTCTCTTTCAAGTGACATGGGGATGTTGGTAATRTGTAGCTCCACTACATAAGTGTGTGCATCAGTTCTGACAGTTTAGACATGCATTTTGGGAGCTCATGACTTCTGAGCCCCAGGACCCATCTCTCWCAGAAGTAAAAATGAGTCAGGAAACTTATACAGAAATGGGAGTTTCTCCAGATTTAGCAAGTTCATCGCAATGTCTTGATGAGCCTCTGACTAATTCTGGACTTCACTATTCCTTTCAACTCTCCCGTAGCTTTAGGGAGCTGCTGTACTTGTCATTACGGCTTCCTGCCTTAARCAGATTGCTGTGTGCAAACAGCTCCATATTTCTTCCAAGGAGGTGGTAACTTATAYGATTCTTATATTGCTCAAAGTGGCAGGTGTGACTGTAGCATTAATAGGTCTCAAGGAAGAACTGAAACAGAACCTGTGAGATGGCTTGGTTTTGTGTAGCTAGCTAGCTGTTTCAGCTAGCAGCAACTTTGTCCTCTTGTTTCCTTTCTATCCCCTTGTACTGGGCAGGTGGCCCTATGCTTTCTTTGCAGCAAGCAGTCATAATGCAAGCAAGGAGGAGCACAACGACAAAGAAGGCCTTGTTCTCTTTTACTCCTCTGTGCGATTAAGAAAAAGTCTATGACAGTCTAGCCGCAAGCCCCTATTGTTTGTTAAGTACTCAGAGATGCATAGAAGCTCTAAAGCAGCAAAATCCTACTCCAGGTCCTATCGTAAATGCAATTTCCTGTTTCTATTAAAGGCATGTCCCATATTTATGTATATTTTAAATACCAATAAAGGCCCCAAAGTGAAACTGTAAACCAGAAGTGTTTGCTGCATCCATCTCATCCCTTGTTCTAGATTCCTCCTGAGTTGAAGTTCAAGGAACTGGAAGTCATGTTACTCATGGCTTCCTATCATTCCAACTCCAAAATCTTATTTAAGTTTTGTGGTGTATATTATACCTAGATACAACATTGAGGAGATAAAACGGGTGCTTCTTAGGACACACTGAAATGTAAATGAACAGGACTGGGGGAGGCTTCTAAGTTCTTGCCTCTTTAAATTTTTATTATTTCCCATCCAAGCTTACTGTTTTTGTTTAATCTTGCCATTCCTTTTCTTCTTCATTGTGTGCTCTTGTTCTTAGGGATATGCAAACTTTATTAGTCAGCTACTCTTTCAAGCTCTGTGCGCTTTTGTGTTTGAGAATTGGGAATCAGGTACTTTTACAGTTAGCCTAAGGGGAGAGATGAGCAGGAGGAGCCTTTATGAATAATCAGGGTTGACATCTCCAACGTTGTTCCTTCATTATAAATATTGTTAAAGGAGCTGTGACCACCATGGGCTCAAACAGAACAGAGCATGAAGAGGAAGAAAAAGACAGCCTTTGATATCTGCTCTTTACTAGTTATCACTCCACTGATGACACTGGCATTGACAGGTCTCTTAGATTCGACTGTTGTGGGGTTTTTTTTGGTGTGGGTTTTTTTTTTTTTGGGGTGGAGGGGGAGAAGGTTTTTCTTTTGTTAGTATAGTTACTCTGTGGAAGGCTGGGTTCATTGTACAAACTGTAAAGGCTGAAAATGCTAGTTAATGTTGGTGCTTGTAAATTTTCTAAAATACCATCTGTCTAATAGATGACTATTGTTTCCTGATTGCATCAACTGTTATTTTYGCTACTTTTCTTGACTTGACTCTACTGAATATCCCCATCATTAACTGATAGATCTCCCCATTATTACAGAATAAATGTAATCTGAATGTTCACTTTGATTCTGTCTTGCAATTGTTCATTTTTCAGTAACAATAGCCTTTTACAAGTATGCAACAGTATGTTATTATCAAAGTACACAAGACCTCAGTAGGATTTTGTTCTAAACTTTTTTTTTGTAATTTAATTATATAGGAAATAGCTGCCCATGCTTGTATTTTTGGATTGTTTTTCTTCTTTTAGGAAATTAAAATTTATTTTTGGTGTCACAGCCAAGCTCCCTACTGATAGAGAAAGAATTATGTTTAATTGTATGCATAGTTCCCCAAAGGTTTAGCACAGCTTACTGGGACRTATGGCGTAAACATTTGTCCACAAAGATACGTTGAATTTTCTGTAGAGAAGTTATGCATATAATCAGATTATATTGTCTTTGAAAGCAAGATAATTCTGAAAATATAAAATRTTAGTTAATATAAGTGTAATAGTTGTTTTGGCAGATTCCTTAGTGTTGGCGCCTATCGTTTTCCTTCTTAAGCCATTGACAGCTAGAGAATGTTCTGTGCCCTGAGTCCTTATATAGGAGAATTCTTCCACAGTACCCACAGGTTCCTCTCTGGCTTGTGTGTCATTCTGGAAAAACGCCTGAAAAATTACTTCCACAGATGAACTGAGACTTTGCCTCGCTGTTTAACATTGCTGCTGGAATACGAGCAGAGAATACCGAGAGGAGACTGGGATTTTTAATTGAGCCGAGCTGGTGAGTGGAGACAGGGACAATGACATAGCCTCAAGCTCTGTGTTTATCAGAATACCCAGTTACCACTATAAGGCTCTTGAGGAGCCTTGCATCCTTCCCAAACAGGTCTTCACTTTGGCTGCTGCARAGAAAATGGTGATGAATTGAAGCCTAGAGTTTGCAACATGTGATTTAAAAGCTAATAGGAGGTCCAGGGGTTTAACTTTAGATAGCCACAAAAGGTAACCAAGAGAATCAAATATTTTATCAGCAGATTTACATTCTGTTGACATGGGTCTCTTATTACTCTGAAAAATATTTAGATATGTGCATATCTGAAATGTATGGGAATGTGTGCATACACTACTTGCACGTATTGAGTTTGCTTTGTATATTGATTGAGCGCTTTTTATATGTGGGGAAATCTTAGGCCTAGTCACAGTGATTATGGGGTCTTAGGCTCTGTCGCCTTGGTGTAAGGTTTATTACCTTGGTGAGAGGTACCTTTCTGCAGAACTGTTTTCATTCTTTTTCCTTCACCCCTTCTATAGCAATTTGCTTTCAATAGTCAGCTCACACTGAATAAAGAACATTGGGCTTGTGCTTTGTTATGGGAAATGTATGCTAGAGATTTCAGTGAGAGCTTACTTTACAGTGATAACATTGGAAAGGAATGAGGTAGTAAACTGGAAAAGATCAGTTGCTGGAGAATATTTAGAGTGGGCTGGACAACCATCTGATATCACTTAACTAGATTACTACAGCAGACAATTACTTTTTTTCTGTGGTACAGGGAACAGATAAGTTGACTCTGCATAACCTTCCCATTCCAGCAGAATATGAAATGGCACAAGAGCTTCACTGTTAACCAGCGATGATTCATGTGCTTAAATTTCTTTAGTCTAACTTATCTAAAAGGGATAGGTCTGAAGGTAGATCCTCACTTCTTCAATACACACACTCACAGACATACACTACATCTATGTTCCTGTTTACAGCTCCGCTGAAATATTGCACTGCATACATTTGCAATAATGAGCAAAATTGCAAATCAAGCAAGTTTCCTAAATAAGTCTAAAGGATCTGGATAACTATGCACACCTGCATGTATAAAAACATGTATAAATACAGACCATGCTCTCCCAGAAAGGTGTACATACGATTTCAACAGTATTACTGACCTTGTTATGTTTTGAAATATTTTCTCTAATTCTAATATCATGCTTTCAAATTCTTCATTTCTATTTTCTTCCATAGCCTTTGTCCTACAATTTTTTTCAAAAGCGATAGGTAAAAATAAAAAATTGTGGTATTGTGTGTAGAGGAATAAKGCAAGTCTTACAGTTTCTTTTTGTAGCACTTGTAGCTACTTGAGAGTTTTGCTTGAAAACCRTTCTGAACAGGAAGGAAAAGTTGGAAGTAGTGTTTCATATGTTGRAAACTGTTGAATGATGTTAAATGCAACTATTTTGTCTCTCTTCTTGATGGAGGAGGAGAGAAATAAGTCCCTTAATACCTTGATGATTCTTGTATATGCAAACGCCTACAGAAGTCAGACCTTACTTAAAGAGCCCCTAGGAACTCTTGCATAAATATTTCTCCGTGTAGAAGTTATATACAGCTTCATCACTGATTTCTAATTTACTTATTTTGATTTGAGMCAAAGTGGTTGGATACTTTGTTTATTATCTTTTCCTACTGTAGCAAGATAGGATAGAAATGTGGGAGGTTGTATTTGTTAAAGGCAGCAAGTAATTTTGGAATTTTAGGTTCTGCTTTGAGGCAGTCTGATTAAGAATCTATGCAAAATAAGGTTATTTGAAAATGTAGCTTGTGTGCTAATTGCAGGGAAATTTTTGCTATGATTTATGTAGGGCTTATTGTTTGGATTTGCATGTGTATTTACCTGTTCATTAGTTAATATACATGCTCCCACAAGGCATATCATGTGAAGCGGGCAAGGGAGTACCTTTATTCTTTCCCCTGTTCCAGAACTGGTGCATTATTGTTGCCTTATGAACTAGGATTTGAATTTGCATTTTCTATTGCCTGTGTGTTATTTCCTGTGCTTAGGTTCTACAAAAACAGTGCCAAATGTAGGGGTTTTGCCTTAGTGTCTTGTTTTCTTTCCTGACTTAGAGTGTTTGCTTGATCTTCCTCACTTATAAAACAGGGTGCTGTGACTAAGGCAGTAGTTATAATACAGCTTGATAGACCTTTCTAAAGCAACGTGCTGTTGCGAGTAATGGCTTCCATTCATTATTAGCCCAGTTGATTTTCATTTACACTTGGCTCTAACAATTAGCTYGAGCAGGTGTGAAGGTGATGGAGGGCCAGGGACGCACAGAGGTCAGCCACTGCTCTGTGTGATAAATTAACCATTATTATCCTAGTGAAAGTGGCTCTTTACGCTTGTCAGCAGCAAACAAAGGGACAACATATCTCACATAAAGTGGAATCTGGGCCACTAGTGCAAATGTGATGTGTCTGTAATTTTGTCTGGCAAATAAAGGCAAATCCTTTTGAAGTGTTACACCTCTGTGTTTCACTTCAAGCAAGTAAATTGCCCTTGTCTGAGAGATTTACATATAAATATATGATTGAGTTGCAACTCTRTCTTATATATATTTTTGTATTGGGAATTAAACAGAAAAGTATTAGTTTACGATTTGAAACATGTTAATAATAAGCAAATAATTTGAAAATAATTGCTGCCAAATTCCCATGTTTGTTTCTTTTTTTAAAAACAATTTATTAAAAAACAAAACAGCAACAAAAGACGCACCCACACTGTGCCTGCATTGTGCTTTACCGTGGATTTCCTCTGGTATTTCCTCTGGTATTTCCTCTGATATCTGGGTTTATCGTTCAGACTAACTGTAAATACAGCCAAAATCTAAAATATAAGCTCTTCTAAATATGTGGAATTTGGGGATAAATCATGTAGGATCTGACCCTTTCCCAGTCCCCTGTGAGTTATTGATGGGATTTAGATGCAGGAGTACTATTTGGTTTTAGGACAGCTACACGTATAGCACTGTTGCAGCCTATTAGGTTAACAGTATTGCAAATCTGTTACTTTCTCATAAATAAGCTAAAATGGACTAGCGCACCTTGACCCTGTGTGAAATTCAGAGAAAATGCTGAAATGACAATGGAGATCCCTTCCRTCTCCAGTTAAAAGTTCAGAGTACTTTTTTTGGAACTTGCTCTGCTCTTGGAAGGAAGAGGCTTTCCCTGGTGAATACATGGAAGATCTATTTTCACACTTCGACTAGTAAAGTAACCTACCAACTTACTGTGTTTAAAGACGTACTATTTCAAACACAGTCAATTTCACAAATCAATAGGAAGAATATACAAGATTTATTACTGTAAGTTGTAACCATGTTGTCTTTATAAAGTGTGCAATTTCCAGTGGGACGTAAGTCCTTATTTCAGTGTAAGTTTTGGTATCTCTGATGGAGTGAACATTTTTTTGGTTAGCTTGTTGAAGATAAAAGTTGTGCTACAGTACTCACAGTACTTGTATTTGTTGTTCAGAYTATAGTTGTTCAGACTATCCGTGTCAGTAGCTCAAGCACCCTGGGCTCAGCTATCTTGTTTTAGTGTGAAGCAGCATTCAGTTTGCTTTTGAGAGTCTTGTTTATTTTTGTCTGGAATGATGCTGGGTGGTCTCTCTTTGTTTTTTTTAAACGTCTTTATCTCTGAACATGGTGTATGTGCACAACTCAATTGCAGAATATATTTATTTATCCAAGCATCACTGACTTGGAATTCAAGTGCTCTAACTGAGCTAATGGTCAAATGGCTGCTTGAGCTAATCATCTTTTGTTATGGAAATAAAAAGAATTAGTAATCAGTGTTACGCAAACCTGAACTAAAATAACAAAAGGTCTCAAACAGATTTTGCAAATCATAGTAGCTGCACTGTGGGTGCTTCTTCCCATTCTCTTCATRCTTTAAAAAATAAATTTGATGCCTTGGAAGTAAAAACTGATTGCAAAGGTCAAAAAGTAAAAGGAAAGTGAGATATGAAGTATTCTAAATTTCAGAGGTGGCTTTCAGTGCAGAGCTCTATCTGGTGCTGAACATCTGGAACTGCAACACAGCCTATAGGTGTTACAGGAACCTTTTCTTCAGGCAGCATTTTKGTTGTTTAGAGAGATAACAGCAAGACTACTTAGCACATAGGGCAAACAGTAACCTTTTTAGTGCAGAAATTGTTTTAGAAAAAACAATAGTAAAGCATCTGTACAAAATGTGCATCAATAGGAACTGCTACACCACCAGATGAGTACTTTGGCCCAATTATTGCTGTAGGGAGAGGAGAGGATCTTGTTTCATATCAGCATTTAAGTTGTTCAGTTAATCCCAGAATGTTCCGGGAGTGAATAGTTCAGACTTTCTATGACCACTAACTGCCTCTCAGGTTGTACAGAAGGCAAGACAGATCATTTATCTTTTGTGGGGGAAACAGACAAATGTTTGAGAACTTGCAGTCCGTGATATGAGTAGGAACTTCTGTCATGAATTTTGTTATGCTGCGTGGGCAAGTACTTCTGAGGCTCCCTTTACACCCTGCTATCTGTAGCATAGAAGTTACAGAAGAAACTGTCTCATAAGGTAAGGCCTTTCCAGCTACAGCGCTTCCTTTGGCACTTCAGTTTTATTACACATATGGTGATTACTTCTCAGCTTCCCGTGGGTGTACTTAGGGATGCCTGCATAACCCTAATGCTTGTGTAACTCCCTCAAACCTATTGCAGGGTAGGCGTTACACAAACCATCCGTTGCCCATATGCTGCCAGGTAGAAGTTACATTCCTAAATGAAGGATAATCTGCTTCTGTGAGGAAGCTGAGCACTGAGAACATTCAGTGCATGAATAAAAGTAAAAAGAACATGATTGGTTGTTGAATTGTTTGAAACAGCCATGTGTTTCTAATAGAAAAGTTTTGCAAATAAACGGCAGCAGCTTTTTGTTGCATAGGGTCATCTTAGGAACAAAGTCTATGTTTAGTCACTGGTTTTGTCAAAAAARGGTTGGTTTCATGGAAATAAATTTAATACACATGGGCTCAATTACCATGTATGGGTAGGCAAGCAGTGAATGCAAGATAGTACATTTGGTCTTTATGTTTGTATATAAGTATATAACTAGAGCTGGGCAGAAAACACTTTTGTTTTTCCTGATACCCATAGTTTGCTCATGTTTTAATCAAAGNTTTTTTTTTTTTTTTTTATAGGAAAACATGCACTAACTATACCATATATAAACATTGCTTGTCATAGACAAAGATTTTTAAAAAGTCTTTAATGTCAAAGTCAAGAAAGCTAGTTTTGCTCAACAGAAATATATAGTATCCTAATAGAGTGTGGCGCAGAATGGAACTTACTGCATCTGTATGATATAAACATACTTTAGACAAACATACCTCTTGAATTCCACTTAGCACCTTCCAGCATACCTTCAACACACAGGTACTTGTCAGTGATTCTACCAAGACTGTCATGCCAATCAGTGACGGAACAGATGATACTTTTGGACTTCTACTCTTGTGGAAGCTAGAAACTCTTTGTCTCATTATAATGCATCCCACAAATGCTTTTTGATTGSTGGTTTGACAAATCTGAAGATTAAGTTAAAATATATTTTTTGCCTGTGATATAAATAGTGATGTGCCTGCACAAATTAAAAACATTAACAAATCCACTTTCCAATACCTTAGATCAGAAAAAGAAAATATCACAAGTGATGTAATAGGAAATTAGGTGGGTTCATTTTCTTGAGAGGATGTTCAGATACAGCAAAGTCAAAATAAACTGTTAAATGTATTTGTTTCTTTTGATCTTTATCAAGACCAGTTTTTCCATGAATATACATARGATCAAGGAATTAAAGCAGCCTGCTAAGGCTAGAGATTTATTCTCTCTCAATAGCTTTGAACAGACAATCATTAGTTTAGGAAGTTTATGATTCAGAGAAGATAMATAAGTTAAACTGGGCATTTTGCCAAATTCAATCTACTGCGGATTCATTACAAGCTGAGAATTTAAAAAGAGACTGGTGTGCTCTTGCTTAATGATAGCAGAATAATATCTAGAAGTTGAGTTCAGGTACAGCTTTYGTACCTTGACGATATTTTAAAATCTCTAAACTCTAGGCCCCAGTCAGAAAGAGCTTCTAGTGTTGTTTTGTCTCTGCTGGAGGGGGGGTTGGGGGGTGGAGGAGCTGGGAAAGAGAGAGATCCAAAACCAATTGGGAGGGAAAGTGATTGAAAGTGATTGGGCTGAGAGTGTTTGGTTTTTTATGACTTGTCATGTTGAAGTAAGTTTTACCAAAGGCGTTAGATTCAATATAAAACTTAGAAGTTAGTTAGTCAGGTTATAATGGCAGGACAATCAACTTGCATCTAGAACAGTGAACACCCCAACATGTAATATTTGTGCAGTAAAASTCATCTAAACAACCCATAATTTTGTCAGATGACTTTTTTTTTTTTATGGAAGTGTTTTAAGATGGTCAAGATTTGGACAATTTTCTGTAGAGTTTGTATAGTTCATAAACATATTCAGAGCTATTGTATGCTATGTATCGAGAAAGAATTTATTCATTAAAAAAAAAGGGCATTTTTCCCCTTCTTCCACCTCTGCCCCTGGAATGGCTAGTTATATAATGCTCGTGAGCTACAATACTTTTTGCTTTTGACATTTTTAAAACTAGCACAAAAAAAAAGCATAATGTATTTTTTGCACAGCACTAGAAAATTAAAGTGGAAAATGATGCAGCATTTAAAATGCTAACCTAATTCTCTGTGGCAAGAGAGAATTTCAATTTTGCTAAAATTATCAGATTTAGTAATTCTCAAAAGTGCTGAATTCATAATAAGTTTTATTTTTCCTCTTTTCTCGCTTTTACCTAAGTATTGAGGTATTTTGAGCAACAAAGATGATTAAGGGGCTGCAGCATCTACCATATGAGCAAAGACTATACAAGATGGGCCTGTTTAGGCTGGAGAAAAGAAGGCTGAGAGGAGATCTGATTAATATGTACAAATATCAGAGGGGTGAATGTGGGAAGGAGGGGGCCAGTATCTTCTCAGTGGTGACCAGTGACAGGACTAAGGGTAATGGCCATAAGTTGAAACACAGAAAGTTCCATCTGCATGTGAGGAAGAGCTACTTTTCTGTGAGAGTGATGGAGCCCTGGAACAGGCTGCCTGGAGAGGTTGTGAAGTCTCCTTCTCTGGAGAGCTTCCAAACTCGCCTGGCTACTACCCTGTGCCCTGTGGTCTGGGTGTCCCTAGATGATCTCTAGAGGTCCTTTCCAACCTCAGCCATTCTGTGATTCTATGATTTAATTATATTTTAGTTCAAGGCTCATTTTCAGGAATGTATTTAGGCATTATATAACTTTATGTAGGAATGAACAGTATCAGCTGAGGATTACCTGTGTCTTTCAAGTCAGTCATGCTGACATTTCAAATGCTGAAATTCCAGAGTGGACTGCAGTGTTGCACTGATGTGAAGGAAATTGCTTGGTTTTCTTTCTCTGGGCGTCTAAATATTCCAGTTCAAGGCCTGTTTTTTTAAACGTTATAGCAGTTGTTCCTCAAGATGTGAGTTGCTTCTAAACTGATTCAATGGTTTAGGTACTCTCTAATTATATATAATTAATAATATATTTATATATTGAAAGCTGTTATATATGCTCTATATATGAACTATATAGAGTTTATTCCTTTATACCAAATTTAGATTGTAAAGCTGAATCTCTGAAAGATATTTTTACTATGACTTTTTTCCCTTATTTTCACTTACGCAAAATTCTACTGCTGTAAAGTAAAAATCCTATAGCTGTAAAATAATTGTATGAGTGAGTACCCTTGTTTAAGTGAACAGTTTATGGTTACTATATTAAAGTGAACATTTCAACTTGGCTAACACAACCACTGAATAAACACATATTGATATTATAGAACAAAATAATATATTAGTGCATTGCTCATTTGTGCTCTGATAGTCACCCTAATACTATTAGTCATGCGGAGAGTGACAAACACAATTACACTCGAGTGCTAATAGAGTGGAAGGGCAAAACTGCCTGACCTCGGCATCCTGGGTCGATTTAAATGTTTGATGTCTCATTGAATTAGTATCACAGTGTGAAAGACAAAGCTCAAACTAATGGAAATGAGCCTGGACATGCAATACTGCTGATTGGGCTGACATAATTAGAATAATATTCTTCACACAGCTAATAACAAGCAGGAGAAATAAATAACCAAGAGATAACTTAATGACTGCATGCTAAAATGCTTCTTTGAATATGCTAAGGTTAGCATTTTCTATTTACTTACAGAGCACTCGAGGGAATTTTTTTTTTCTCTGTGTAATCATTAGCTGTGGGGATCAGTTCCATACTGGTCAGTAGTGCTGTATGAAGCCATGCAGGTTGACCTAACTTCCACCACCACCATTAGTTAGCCTTTAGGGCATTGTTATGAATATCTGATAATGTTGCATAGTATCTGATTGACTTGCCCAGTCTGTTTAAAAAAAAAAAAAAAAATTGACACAGGGTGGATTCGGATTCGTAAACTTCTGTAGAAGGCTGTGAGTGCACAAGGATTAGGAGAACGTTTATTTCTGTGGCCATGAGGTAGCATTTTGATGCAAATGGCAGGGTACTTTTTAGAATACCTCTACCACACTTATCTTTTAAAAAGTGTTCTTTAGCATTCACTTACCTATTTTCTCAACTTGAAGTGAGGTGATGTGAACACAAACTTAGGAAAGAAATATTTGATAAAGGAACATGCAGAAATTCACTTGGTGTTACTCATTATTTCCATGTACGTGTCTCTATTAGCTGTGCTTCATAAATTATATGATGTAATCTTACTCTGTGCATAAGAAATACAATCTAAGAAAGCACATTCACTTAAATTCTTAGATGAAAAATCTTTGCTATCAATGGGACTAGTTGCATGCTTAACTCTAAGCATGTATTTAAGGGTTTTGTAGGAGCATAGCCTATGATTCATACCTGGGACATATTGAAAATCAAAGTCCATTGAAATTGTTACCGAGATATCAAGGAATGTGAATCTGAGACCCAGATGAAAAGTACACTGTGTGGACTGAGTTGATTAAAAACGTTTCTCTTTTTCTTCATACCTATACAAGTTGATGATTTCAGTTTAAAGGTTTTCTGTTTCTACCTCAATAATTTTTAGTAAAGGGAAAAAAGACCAAATAAAAAAAACCAGCTTTATAGAAATATTTTAGGCTTGTTTTCATCTAGAATTAGTGATATATTCTTGGAAGGTATCAAAGGACAAACTACTAAAATTTGGAGCTTAATATGATAAATGGTCTTTGAATTTGCTTGGGGATGTCTTTTGGGCCAACTCTTCAAGAGACTGAAGCCTCATCAGGTTTCAGCGAAGTTAAAGCTTTATGGCACCTTTTGAAAATGTCCAAGAAAATTCCTCATGCCTTCCTGCAGGACCTGTCAGTGAATTTAAGTTACTCTGGCACTATCGCCTCATTCACCAGAGAATATTGCTGTAACAAGAAGTAGCTAATAGGAGCTGACTGATTTAAATTGTGCTTGTTAGCAATAACTTTTAAGCTGTAGAACAATGTAGATGGGTTTGGTGCCCCATTGGCCTGTCCATTTATATACTGAGAAACATTCCATTATGACTGAACTAAGTGGAAAACATGGCCTTAAACAAGTAGGATGTTGTATGTTGGAAACTTGTAGGTAGAAGCTTCCCAAGAGAGCACTTTAGCTTCGGCCCTTGTGAGGCAGAGAAATGTTGTACATCTGTTATGTTCATAAGCTGACCTACATCTGTTACTTCTTTTGAAACAGTAATAAAAACAAGGCCAAGCATTTTCAGCAAATCACATTATTTCACTTCATTAAGGGTTAAGGGCTTTATGTCAGTCTATTACCAATTCAGACTATGTTAGCACTGCTGAGCCAGCAGATGCTACAGTATGAAGCACAGAGGTACAGAGAGAGATCTATTCTACTCTGAGCTGAAGAGACTTTGATACTCTATGGTGAGCTCAAATGAGGCCATAGGAAAGAGCTTGGTGTTTATGGTATAAGCCAGCACCATTAGTAAGCACATGAAATGCATGACAGTGATCCCCTAGCCCAAAATTATGGTCCTCAAAGGAAACAATCCAGAATGGTGCTGCCCTCATCCAAAGAATCTCTGCTTTCTGAATGCTTTGAGGTTATTACCTGCAGGTGGAGTTCCATCTGCTCTGCAGACTTTGTATAAATGCTGTCTTAATCTTTGTGCTTGCCTGCTGCAGGCAATGTCTGCATCCTTATGGAATATGTACTCCCTTTAATAACAAATTCATTATCTTATAAAAGGAGCCTCCAGAATGCCAAAAAGACAGGAACGATAAATATTATAAACTCTCTAATTTCTGTTCCCTGTAATTATGCAGTGACATTACCTGTGTGCCAGTAAGTGGGATAACTCCTCTTTTACTCAGACCATTTAAACATGGCAGTAGCATTAACTATGGAGAAAGTGCACTGCAGTGACATGTGGTAATCTCTTCTTGAATTAGTATGACATCACAGGTGAAGGAGTATTTTCTTTCTCTTAGTTTAGCTGGGTTTGTGCTATCAAGCCAATGTATTCCCTCCACCCAAATCCTTCCAGTAGAAAATGAGTACTCTAAAACAAATGGGATAGCAGTGGCCACTGAAAACCAAAGATAAAGRGTATATACAAGCAGGAAAATTAAAGATGTTCTTGTTCTGACAGGGATCTTTAAGCAAACACTTAGGCCTTTGCATAGCCTAACTAGGTGCCATTGGTAATTTAAATCATTTTGAGGCAGTAGTCTAAGGCCTGCAATTATTTACTTCAGTGGTGCTGGCAGCATTAATGTTAAAAATAGTTCCAGTGATTCTGGCAGCAGAGCCCAATAGAGCAGGGAAAAAAACATAGAGTGAATTCAAGCTCAAAATACAGAGAAACTCAAAAATAGTTTTCTTGTTATTAACCTACAGGGCAATACAACTTTGTCATTAGCATGGTTTTATGCTTTTGCTGTATTCATCATGTTGATGCTGGAATATTTTGGGGTGTAGACCTTTTTTTCCAGTAGAAGTAAATGGTTCTCTTATTGTGTGTACGCTCTTAGTTACTAAAAGTAAATGCCTGCGCAGCCTGCCATCACTAAACTTAGCTTTAGTTTTCAATTACAAATCCGTAGATGTTACAGCTCAGCATAATTTGCACACCATTTGGCTTATTAGAGCTGGCTAAAATTTTCTGAAATAGAATTCTGTTTTTAATAGAATCGGGGAGAAAACATTTTAAAATAGTAGTAGTTCTTCTAACCTTCTGTAGTTCCTAAGGTATCATTCTGATGAATTCTTAGTTCTCAAAATGTGTTCGTTCTTTGTCAATGTCTGCCGTTTTTAAAAGAAAAATCCAGTAGTGCTGAAAAGGTAACAGCTGGTGTGAAAGCATCATACTAATGACTAACAGGTGGACTGTTAACTCTTTACTCTTTTAGAATGAACATTGATTTACTTAGATTTGACTGAATCAGATTAAGTAGGTTCCGATTTCCTTATGTGTCCTAGTGCAGTTTGTGCCTATTGCTATTCCAGCTCCAAAACTATGGATTCAGGTATACGCATATAAGCTAATGGTCTAGGCAGCTCTTCACAGACTTCTTATTCGTATCTTCCATCTTGGGTGTTTTCTTGYGTTATGATTGCATGGAAGAATTTTTGTTCAGTCTTATGCCAAATAAGATTTTAAATTAAAAAAAAAAAGCAAACTGTTGCTAGAAACACATGTACTGTTCTAATCAAGAATTACATTTAATTAGTTGAGAGTAGAACTTTTTTTGGCAGCTGCTAGTGTGTTATTGTCTAGTGCCTTGTACCTTGTAATGTTGCTTTTATGCAGGCAAAATAAACTGTGTTTATTTTTAACTTTTTTTTATCCTCTCATTTTCAAATACAATCTTCTTCTGTGAYTTGATACAAAGCCATTTAGGTAAACTGAAATATTTTGATTAGATTTAATGGCTTTTGGGTTTGAAGACATATGCTTATAATAAGCAAAAATGAGAATCAGTTGGACTATTAAGGAGAAAAAAAGAATGAAAGTAAGTGTGTTCTTCATTAATTCTTGACACTCGTAGACTAGTTGATGCCCTGACCTAGGAGTTCATTTTGCTTACAAAATTTGTTTATTTGGATATTCTTATACCTTAGCCTTGGTGGTATCTTGGTTCTGCAGAGCAGCAAGGTGTATTTGGCAAGCAATAGTTTCCTGATGAAAGGAGATTGGTTCACTCCCAATACTATGCATCTGTTTTGCACTGCAAACCAAAACATTGTTGAGAGAAATACCACTAGTATTATGTATGCCTTTTGAATTGAGTAAGGCATTCAGGTGCTCTTATGCAAATCATTTAACAGGCTTTCTAGATCACAGACCACAGCCTTTGTACCCCATTCAGAAAAGACAGAAACTTGGTTACTAATTTGAAGTAAAAGCCTTATATTGTGTTCAGTTCCCCTGGCAAAAGTCTTCATTGGCAATGAATGCACTGAAAGTGGTGGTATTCCAGTCCTATTTGAACAAAAACAGCCATAGGCCATCTGTATTAATAAGAATAAAGAATACTTGCAGACAAAAATAATACCCTTTTTTTTTATACTGAGCAAATGCAGGAGTGTCACGTGTAGCTGCAGACTTGACTTACTTTCATGTTATTTGGCAATCTGATAATTTTTGAAAAGACATACTTAAAACATTAAAATATTGTTTCATGCAAAGTTCACATTTTTCCTTGTTAAAAATACACTGCATCTTTAATTTGAAGGGCTGAGTATTAATTTTGCTGAGAGCACCATTTATTTCCCTTTCCTTCTACTTTAAATAAAGTCAGTTGTTGACAACTCTCAAGCATGTCAAACTCTCACCACTAATAATTGCTTAAGGATCCCTAACTCTGCAAATGTTGGTTCCATTAAAAAAATAATAAAAAAGAAGCCCTGCTTAAAAGGAGGGGGAAAAATAGGAAAAGAATAAAAAGAAGGGTGGGCAGAAAAGAAAAAAAAAAAAACCAAAAAACCAAGAACTTCTTCTGATGAATTTTTGATTTTCCTTCTTAACAAAGAAATGTCTGCAATTCAAAGAAATAGCTTAAAGTGATATTATAAAATAGAATATGGAGTACACTGTTCTGAATGACTCTTTGCTTTTAATGTGAGGCTGAAAAATTGTCAGTGCCTTTTTTGATTAGATGAGATTTTTTTTTTTGTTCTTGATCTAAGAATTGAGGAGAAAAACATGCTACTCGCATTTGAATATGGTATGAGCTAGATGTAATGTGTTGAAGATAAAGCAATACCAGTACTGCCTCAAGGCGGCACCTGTATCTGTGGGTCAATGCCATTTCTCTTTAGATCGCTGCTGAGCCCCTCTCTTGGCTGCTGCTTTATTAGGCCTAATTAGGCAGGCTGTCACTTTTATTGGTGATGGAAAAGGAAGATAAGTAGATTACTTGTGTCATCTATCTCTATCCRGACGTGTCTAAAAAGTCTAAAGTGATTGCTGTAGGCCACAAATATATTTCACAAGAGAGAGGAAAAGGGAAAAAAAATTCAGAAACGTATAAACCTCTAGAATGACTTACCTTTGGCACTACTGTGTGTAATTTCAAATCCACAGAGAAAAGAGTTACAGTACATACCTGAAGCCCTTTTATTCAGTGGGAGAAGGTTGTCTGTAATGGTTTTTGTGATATCCAAATGAAAAATGCTGGTTTCTGCTCAAAATTCTAGTAKTGGTTATATATCTTTTTTAAATTACTCTAAGTTTTAACAAGAACACAGCATCTGTTGCTGGTAAAGAAGAGTGGGCTATTTTAATGATGTCAGCATTCCTTGTTGACATGCTCCTCTGGGAGATGCACTGCTTAGATCACAATCAGGATATCTTGAGTTTATACTGTGTGTGGATATCTTTAATGATGGTTTGTAGGAATAATTACTTGTTTTCTGAAATAGCCTGTATCTTGAGTTAGGTAAATAACAAGGCTGTTTTCAATAACACAAAAACCAATTAGAGGTTACAATACTTTAATATCTGAGGGATCATCCTCTTTGGAAGTGATTATTGGGAGCTTGGTGTTCCACAGACTTCCTTGAACTTTGGATCTGGCCTGGAATGTTCCTCAACAGAAGGAGCTTATTAGCTATTGCATTGGGGCAGGTAAACAAAACTACCTCTCTGTGGGCTGCTTTGTGAAAATGAGGTATGATCTTCACTTAAGCGTGTTGCCATGGTCAGATAACTAATACCCTGGGAAAGGCAAGCTTAGAAATTAAATAAAGTAGTTTTTTAAAATTCTTAAAAATATCAGGTGACAAACATATGATAAAGTGATTTGAGAAATGTAGTTCCTCTCTTTAGACATGTGGCCTTTTTTCGACTATTTGTTGCAGCCACGGTGTAAGTAACTTGATGTTAGTGTATGCACACCTATGGTAAGTATTCCTAAGATGTCTGGATAAAGATTTTTAAAATCAAATGGGCTAATGCTTTTGGATGTTAGCTGGATTAATGTATTTATGGGTCTTGGTCAAACTATTTGTAATACTTAAACAATAGAAGAGGAAAAGTAATAGGAAATGTTGGTTCATTTGTTTTTTCATTTGTTTTACAAGGCATGGATTAAGGAGCARTAGTGATGATGATCCCTCATGATCACTCTTTGACTCAGAGCCCTATTCAGCACTATTGACCCAGGAAAATTCCTATTGGCTTAATCAGTATAACTTCAGTAAACACTTTTTGATAGAACCTGACTTTTGTGCTAATGACATTTTTATTCAAGGTTCTACTTTTCATGGGCTGTCACCCAGTCTATCTCCTTGGAAGATTCAAYGTTTTTACTTACAATTCTAGCTGCTTATGTTTTTGTTATTGATTTTCTTTTCCTTAAAGACCCATCTTCACAGATGTGGCCTAATCATATCTATGCATATAGAGATAGCTGTAAGTTTGATGTCATAGAACTCCACAACTCCACCAGGTTAAAAAATTTCAAAGCTAGCCGAACGAGCCATTTTGTTTAGTTAGGATTTTTTGCAGTTTATTATTGTCATATATTTTATACTACATATTATACTAGAAAATTATTAACTATTGCCAGGAAGTTTCATATGAGTTTTCCTCAAAGATTTTCTTGCCTACAACTAATTTTCACTCCGTTAGAGAGTGTTTGCTTATTTATTTTAATTACAGTGTCTGATCAGAGTAGGTGTCTTCTAAGCTCCGTATTTCAGAGGTTAAAGTCTTTAATTTACAAAGGAAATATTTTTATATATAATCAGCATTTGTTTTCTGGAACTGAAGTGTTTAATCTATAATTCCATAATGTACCACAATCAACTTAAGTGTATAAGAAGAGTGTTTCTACTATATGATAGGGATCCCCTTTGGCAATGGAGCGTTGCTGTTCATTAGAGGTTCAAAGGCAGTGTACCGTAGTAGGTGGTCTCTTGGTAGGTGTAGGTGTGACTTTTCCAGAGACCAGTGAATTGTCATATAAACAAAAGCTTTTTTGCTATAGAGCATTGCTGTAGTCTGCCCATTTAATCAGAATGGATAACCATGTTTATATCTGCAGGCTCTGTGGTTAACATGCAATAAGCACCAGAACAGTCACTATGCAGTGGGCTGTCCAGAGCAGCAGTATTTATCCTTGCTGCTTGGCTGGTTACTGATTATACACGGGGAAATAGCACCCATTTCTTGAACTCTGGCTTGTACTCTGATCTCTGTTGTTGATTGTGGGTACAACTTTTGGTTTTAGACTTCAGCTGTATTTTTTTTTTCCTGAAAGTATGCAGATTCTTTACATGTCTGCTCTCAGGCTGTGTAACACCTATGAATAACTTGAATTGTTATATTTCTAATTCATTTGATGAAAAACAAAAAAGCGGACCAGGGAAAAAAATTGCATCCTGATCTCAAAACTACAATTTCAAGAATACAACAGGAAACCTACTGTTGCATACTCTTTCCTAGCTTTAAAATCTCCACGTGTTGAATATATCTCAATGTTAGTTTTTTCAGAGTTAGTGTTCCAGTAATATATAGTTAGGCTTATGATATGAGTAGGCTTTTTGTTATAAAGAAGGAATTTAATTTAAATTTTAAAAGGAATTTATTTGATCAAAACGCAAAATATAAAACTTTATTCAGGATATCTTTTGAACAGGTGCTCTTCCTCTGTGCTGCATGATGCTTACTTGATTCATGGATATGTCTGAAAGTAAAAGCCTTATAAACATTTTTATTTCTGTTTTGCTTCCTACCCATGTTAGATCTTACATATTTATAGGACTGCATGCTGCTTCAGGAAAACAATGTATATTGACAACAAATCAGTAATGTTCTGTGAAAGCTTTTCCATGTTTGTTTGCATTCTTACTGGGATGTATTTCTGCGTTCCATGTATGTTTATCGAAGCAAGACTGATTCTGTAATTATTGCAACCTTTAAAATTAATCAGTGTAGCCCAGTTAGGTACCTGTAACTCTGAAGTGCCAGAATAGGTTGATGGATTCCTTTTAAGGGAGGGATATTCAAGATTCATACAGATTCTTGATTTCAAAAGGCTCTTCTTCCTTCTCTAATCATATTTGTTCCTTTTTTTCAGACACTAAACCACTTGGACATTAAATAGTACAGCCTAAAAACTTCAATCCACAAAATTCTTACAGAACTAGTTGAGATCAATTTTAAAGATTAACTATAATTTTCAATAAAGAGGACCATGTTTATCTCTTTCCTATTTCTGTATTTCCTATAAAGCCAGCCAGCTCTATGCCATCTATTTTGGGTTTTGTGTAACTAGTTGATCTCTCAGATTATTTCTCTTGAATTCATTTTTATCTTGTGATATTAATGTGCCATTTACTTCAAACTTCTAACATCAAAGGTGGGTTAGTAGTATGAAGGTAGTTGCTTTGTGCAGTGTCAGGTGACAAAGCTGATTTTACAGATTACAGATTTTTAGAGCTGCACATACAGTCCAGCTCTGCTGATGGGGCACTTGCAATCCCTTTGGCACTGGGCCTGTTGATCAGGCAGGCRTAGTTAGGGATTTCCAGTGCTTGGCCTAGCACTACTATACACACTGCTGCAACCTCCATCTGGCAGGGCTGTCTTATGAAATCCAGGCTTGCCTCAAATAGATATGTGGAGCCCTAGTGTGCTGGTACCACAAAGGGCAGTATCTAGTTCTAATTGCATTAGTATTTTTCCCTCTATCTCTCTGATCTCCTTACAATTAGATTTTGCTTTTAGGATATAAAAAGCCAATACTAAAGTGCCCAAATATTATTGCTGTATATTAACGACTCCTATATCCAATTAGCAAAGATTATTGCAATACATTATGACATTCACTGCACACAAGAGACAACAAACAAGCTTCTTGAGAAGCAACTTTATAAACGGCTTCTCTGTAGGATTCTTTGCCTATAGTAAGTCCTTTGGCCTGCCACATTGCCATACAGCAAACTGAGTTGAACAGAACTAGTAGCAAGTATCTGTAATAGAATGAAGATTTATATGCAAGGCAGGAAGTACCAACTTTCCTTGCTACCTATGCAAGTTTCTTGTAGGATGAGAGTATTCCAGTTTTATAGCTGAAATAACTCACGTTTCACTGTTGGTGATATAAGTTGTTTGTTAAGCACATTTTAAAGAGATATTCTGTATTTTAATGGCTATTTAGTAGCTGGCTACCAACAGTCTGTGCTGCCTGCCTGAGGACAGCATGCAAGGTTTATTAAATATTAAGAAGCTCTTCATTACTTCATGGAACTATGACAACAGAATATCTGCATATTTAGAAAACAGTAAGTTAACGTCCTTTGGAATAGCCAATTCAGTTAGGGGAAGGACTAATGTTTGTCTGGATAAAGATCATAAAAATGTGGTGTCTCCTTTGAAGTTTGCTCTTTGCTTCTGGTCCTCAAAGGTGGAAATTTATCTAGGCTGCTTAATTTAGAACATGAATGAAAGCCCTATCTCCTTGTAGAATGCAGAAAAACAAGCATCTCTGATAAACTGCCTTTTTATTTAAAAACATAATGCAGTATAATTTGGAGTGAAATATTCTTTAGAGGTTTATCTGTTGTCTTTTAAATGAATTGGCAATTTGGAGAGGTGACCTTTATCCCTTTACGTGACCTAAGGATGCAATTCAGATTCCAGAGATTTAGGTCTCTGCACAGAGACTGTACCTTGCTGCTCACATACTTCTTAGAGGAACTTCCTTCACTTCAACCAAAGACAAGGTAGCTCTTGGTAAGTTGAGCACTTGAGTTATGGAGAGTCTCTCCAGCCCTGGTGAAGCCAAAGTTTTTTTTACCTACTCTTGCTTATATGGATGATCACAGGAGAGAGAGAGAGAGAGAAAACAAACAAACAAACAAACAAAAAACCCCTAAAGCTCTGTTTGGTCCTGATCTTTCCAGCTGTGCTGAGTGAGCAAGCCCTTGTTCCAGTGTGGAGCAGTTTGCAGCACAAATGTCTCGGTGATTACCATGGGGCACATGGTATATTTAAGTGAATCCCTTGTGAAGTATAAAAGGACAGGCAACAGAATTAGCATTAAGCATGATTTTATTTTAAATGTTTAGASTTCCAAGAGTCCCAAATATATTACAAAGCAGTGAGATGCTGATAATGTTCTTCAAGAGCATTGAGCAAAAGAAAAAAGAAAGGGAAACCAAAATCTGTTGTAACCTCCTGTGGCCTATGAYGGTGTTTTTTACAGGCTTTAAAGTGTGGAATTTTAGGGGACCTATCTATATATTTTTCCCAGTTCAGTGCAAAAGCTACCAGAAAGAACAAAAATTTGTTGTCAAGTAAACTTCTAACAAACATGATGTCTGGGAAATTACCATGCATTAGTCCTATGAAGCATAACTTGACGAGATACTGTGCTGAATGCAAGACTAGAAGCGTAAAGTATGGTCTCCTCTTCTCTCTAAAGGTTTTCTCTAATGGCAGTAGGAGGACTCAAGATCTTTTTTTTTTCTAGAGGTTTTATATGGGACAGMATGATGAACTTAACAATAAATTTTAAAAAAAGCTGTAAGATCACTAACCTCTGGATTTAAATGCCAGTCTCTGTCCAGCTCTCAGTTGCTGTCATTATTGTCAACAGTTCTGTAGGTCAAATTAGACTTCCCAGTTAAACCTTTGTAATTTTATTCACTTCTGTATATAACCCTATGGCTAGAGAAGCCCTCTTCTCAGTTGATTGTTCTCTTACTCTTAAAAACTTGTTTCCTTTTTCTTTCCTGAACCTCTATTTTCCTCCTGCAGTCATCTCTTTTCTTTATCCCTTTTTGATTCTATTTATTTGGCTTTCCTATTTTGCCTAATTACACCTCTCATATATCCTCTGTTTTTGTCAGCAGGCACCTCTTCTTCTTTCCTTTCTTTCTCATTCCTATTTCATCTCCTTGCCTTTTGCGAACCTTGCAAGCGCACTTATGTTTTAGTCCTGATTCGAGTACTAGCCAATACTAATAAAAAACAACTAACCTTGTCACTCCTTCCTGATCTCACTATCTCTGAGCACTTCAGTTTCTCTTACGTGTTTCCTCAGTTCTTCTGGTCTACGTTTCTTTGATCATAACCAGACCTATTTTCTCCTCTTGTCTTTGTTCTGGCAGTCTCATCTGTAACTCCTAATTTCTCATGTTCCCTTGCTCTCCTGTTTGTAGAGATTTATACCAGCGTTTCAACCAAATTTATACCCATTTTTCCTCTGCTGTCTTTCTGTTCTGCTCCTGTTTCTCAGATCTTCTATTTGCTCTCTTCCCCTCCAGACACTTTTCTTCACTCCCTTTGCCACTAGCTTTAATTATTGTTGRCCTATACATCTCCCGACAAGGGCCCTACAGCTTTTGCTGTGACTGTCCTCTGTAAGCAGTTGCATCTGACTTGCAAACCTCTCTGTCTCTTTGAGTTCCTTTGCTATTTATATCTGTTTCTTCTGCCCATATATCTCTGTTACCTTGGCTTTCTGGAGGATTTGAACTCTCACTTCCTTCTCTTGAATGAGGTAAGTGTGAGGATTTGAGTCCAGGGCACAAAATGCTGATGAAGAGAAGAGCTAGAGTGCATGAGCTCGCTTGTGTTTTTACCCTACATACTGGGCATGAGGAGTGAACATGAGTTACTTTGAATGAATACAGGCTCTGGTAATCGATTTCTGTGGCTTGATAATGGGATTTTCTTTTTTTTATTTTTAATAGCTGCTCTTTGGGGATTTCTGGGATGCCTGGGTCTTTTCTAATTTGACACTTCAGTTATCAGTTTTGCAAGGTGCAAACCATGTTCAGTGAAGGAAGTCAGTCTGCCCAATAAGCTGAAAAAAATACAGAGAAGAGAGAAGAAGAGAGAAGAAGAAAACTGAAAACTTTTCCAAAAGGGAAGACCTATGTTGGTGCAAACTGAGGCAAATTTCTGCTTTTCAAGTCTTCTTGAACTCTGTTTTTTCTCATCTTTGCATGACCAAAGTTGAGAGCATTTCCTTTTTTTCTGATCCTGCTTTCTACTAAGTTTGCAAGTCTTCAACTTCTCTCTGAGCCTTTACAGTTTTCCTCTCTAGTGGGAACCATCCCTTGAGTTCTTTCTACAAGAACAGCTCTTTGGTTGATAAAGGAAGCATTTTTATTTTGTTTTTGCTGCTGCTGTCCAAGACTGACAAATGGGTTTAGTCCCAGGCTCTTCCTTCAATTATTAATGAAAAATATTGTATTACCTGAGGCTAACCCTACATTGTGTTCCACTTAGAAGCCTTTGGCAACCAGTAATCTCACTGCTGTCTAAAATGCAGAGAAGAAAATCTTTTCCTCTTCTTTTTTTTTCTTCCCCCCCCCCCCCTTCTTCTCTTGCGTCCCCTCCCTCCCTTAAGAAATACTTCAGTGTATAAATTGCAGGATGACTCCTGTGAGTTTGCTAATAAAGCACTGTAATAAATAAAAGTGAACGTGCCGTGCAGTCTGATTGCCACTTGTTTAGGGATTAAAGTATTGATTCCTAAATGTTACAGAGATTTAGGCATGGGTTAATTAAACATTTACATACATGTGTAGAACAATATATTGTGTAGTGCAATAATATGCACTTTAATCAGAATCTGTGGGTGTTATGTGTTTGCTTGTTCCATGTTAATTGGTATCGTGCTGGCTCCTAGCTCAGGTCTTTGGCTGGATGGAACAGAATAGACGCGGTGTTTTAAATATTTTAATTAGGACCAGCAGTTCCCAGCTCACTCATTTCTCATTGGATTGTTTTTCATGCATGAATAAATTAGCTAGCATGGAAGTACTTTGCAGAAAGCAGTTGCCCTCTAGCCATAAAATGAGTCCTGTTCATTAATACTTTAATGAAATTAGCTGTGAGCAAAATATCATTCCTTTTAACTGTGTTCTAATTTCTTAATTTTAATTAGGCACATAATTGTAGTATGCTGAAATTATCTTAATGTACAGCAAGAAAAGTTCTATCACTGTGGGCCTGTGGCTGAAACTTAAGCACACTTGCAGCATATTTCAGCTTGCAATTTTTCTAACTTTTCCTTGTTCTAATCAAAATCTTTTTTTCTTATGTTATATTATTACAACATGATGTTAGGAACTGACTAATACTTTCAATTCCTTGGAAAATAAAAAGAATCATTGATGCCAAGTTTTGTAGTTTGCAGCATTCATTTGAGAACCACCAATTTTGGGGTCCAACGTAAGCCAACGGTGAGCATATCTAGCAGGAACAGAAAACACAGAGCGTATTTGGTGCTTTATTTTTTTCCTCTAAGATTTCCCATGTTTTGCTAGCCATGATTTGGARCACTTACTTTATATATTACAAAAATAAATGTGAAGCAGTGAAAATGTATAAAACATTAGAAACTTAGCTTTTTACATCTCTAGCGTGTGTTCTTCAGTGCTGTTACTTCAATACAGTTATTCTGAGTGAATGTTCTTATACTGATAAAGAACTAAAGGTAGAAACACTAAAACAGACCAATTGGCCAGAAGAGCTACGCATCTCCAATACAAATTTATGTCAGTGGATAAGTAAACTTAATTGTACTTGGCTCAAAGCTGCAGAGAACTGTGATTAGAGACTGTAGCTGAATCGTGAATGTTTCAAAATAATAGAAAATAAGGGGTGCCTAGATTTCAGCTTTAGTGTTATTGCATTCAGATGCACAGAAAACTGTTATGTATTCAGCATATTCTTAAATAAGGAGATCAAACAGTAGATACTAAACAGTCATGAAATATAGGCTCTGACCTGCGTCATTTTGGGATCAAATAGCAATGCACTTCTGTCTGAAAACTGATGGCTTGCGCTGTGAGCTCTGTTTCCTGTGTATGGTGCTGTAGGAAGCCATGGTGCGAGTGGCAGCTGCCTCTGCAGGCCACCTCCACGGGTCCTGCTGTTGTGCACAGGGGAGCTCCGTGCAGCCTCCCTACCCTGGGGAGGTGCCTGGAGCCTGTTTATCGGGGTAACAGGGACCTTTCTCTTTACTGGAATTGAATTTCTAATTGAAATTCTTTTTGGTGGCATATTTTGCTGCCTACTGAAATGGGCACCTGCTCTAAATAATATTGATATTTCTTATTTAAATAATATATTATGGCTAATTTTAATACTTCATTATGCCCACAATTAAGTGAACTGAGGTTAGTTTACAATTAATACTAATACCAGTTGATGTGTAATTTGAATGTAATTTGCTGCTGTTAGCAGATTGCCAGTGGAAAGAAGAAAGCTAAGGGATTTCTTGTTTCCAGTGGCAATCTTGTTTTCCTAGATAAACAATTTTAAATAAAATGTGATTTATATTCAGATAGCTAACAAAGTACATAGACTAAACATTCTGGTTTTGTTTCTGATCAATCGTTGTCATTGTTTTTTTGCTAAACACACTCATGCCTGCCTTCTGGAGGCTTAATTCCAATTATAATTGATTAAAGATTAGTAAAATTAATGCAGCATGCCTTTAATTGTTTCATGTTATGGGAGAGGCAGGATAAGATGAGATAACTCAGGCTTCACATAAGGCAGTTTTCAGTATGATGCATTTGTATAATAGCCTACCTCTGATTACAGGTTGCTCTGCTGCTGGTAACAGCGACTAAAAAAAAAAAAAAAAGGGAGCAGGGAGTGTGGTCTGGAAGTGCAGCTCCTAATGATGAGCGCTATGAGCAGTGGCGATTCTGAGAGAGGGACATGCAAGGTATTATATTGTTGTAATAATATCTGTTTGGGTCTAAGTGTTCAATCCAGACCATCAATAACTTGGAAATTATTTGCTATTAGAGGCAAATAATAATGAAACTTCATGAAACTTCAGTTGTTTAAATTCTTCTGCTCCCTTCAGCGTCAGAAATGTCTGTAGAAGTTGTTTGAGGAGTGAGTACAGAGTGCATCACTGCCCTGCTGTTTGCTGGCTTGAAAGAACCGTATTAGAAAAATTATTTTTTTTGTGCTTCTCATAGACTGCTATATAATATGACCCAAAGAGAAACAAAATTTGGTTGTCTTTTATTTGTATAATCAGATAGACMTCTTTAGAATATAAGGTGAGCTTACGTAGGTATCTCCCTTAATCTAGACACTGCATGGAAGCTAAAGCAAAAATTAAAAGAGAGTGGGGTTGGGAGCAGGAGGGAGAGAGACTATTTCCCCTCCCAAACCCTAGGTGCATTTTGCAATATAAAAATAATCATGTAATTGTAATTTGGGTCCCTTTATCATTTTTGTGTCAGTAGACTCTCTTTTCACTTTGTATCCTGGGGTTAAGTGTTAGAAGAGACATGTATTCAGTTACCAGAAGGGGAATTTAGGTAATAGAAATTAAATTAATTATGCTGGAATTTGTTGGGGAAAGAAGAAGTAAGCAAATGAGGCAAGATGTTCATTCTGTGATCCAGTATTATTGTTAGGCTGGCTGCATTGCCACATTCCTCTGGCRCAGTCAGAATGTGCATTCCCGCGAGCAGAGGGCAGCAAGATGCGTTGCCGCGCACATGGCCTGCATCAAACAGCAGCAGAAGGGACAGCGTTGTGCGCAAGTGCCACATGGGGGGCACTGCCAAACAGAATGTGGGCATGTGTTCTATAGCTATGGTAGGTGAGCTCGTATTTGCAAAATATAGAATTGCTTAGACAGGGTTTTTGCCGATGTTTGGTTTTCCTCTTCCTGTTACTTAATCAAGGACGTGTTTTAGATTAAACATGCTGTCTTCAAACTTTGGACAGTATTTGTTTGAAAGTTCAGATTTTGAAAGTTCAGATACTGATTACTCTTTTTTTTTAATGGAATCTGGACCTACAAAGAGCCAAAACTACAAAAATGTTGATTCCTTTTGAAATTTATATTAGGAAGTTGCTAGTTTTACAGAACTTATTACTACACAGTTCTAGTCTATGCTTTATACTTTATTTAAGCTACAGGTTTTTGAATGATCACCTGAATACCTCACTACCTGTTACATATATTAAAGAAAAAAAAGGTAGGGGGGACAGAGAGGAAAACCTAAATAAGGTTCCAAATAAGGAAAGATATTGGAAGTTGCAAAAGGCAATCTTAAATCCAATTTGATTAATAAAGACCCTCTTCTCTCTGTCCCTCTGCTTTGATTTTTTTTTTAAGTGTATAAATCCCATGTCTTACACGTCAATCATAAGCTAGCTGGGATGTATGCTTTTGTTTAGAGAACCTAAACTGAATTGGGAGAAATGAGATTTCCTTAACTAGGTCAAAAAATGATCCGGAGATTTCAGGTGATCTTGATAGAATGCATTGGAGTGGTTTGAAAACAGAAGTAGACAGTGCATTTTAACATAGATCAAAGTCTTTGCTAGATCAGTTTTTGTTCATCCATGAGATTTCTTAGACAGAAGGAATTAGGAGACTGTACCAAAAAAAAGGACTTCTTTTCTGTGTCTTCCTAAGTAGTTGTATATGACAAGTTTTAATAATCACTTGTAACATTTGTATTTAAAATCCTTTAAGATTGCCTGTAACTATTTCAAGGGTACCGTTTTTAAGGCTCCAATCACTCTCTTCAGATTGTGCCTGACTTCAATCAGTGGTGCATCTGATATCATTATAATTATCTTATCATTTAGATTAATCAGTATTTTGCAGTCTCASTTGATTAGAAGATTACAAGTTGAACACAGTGTTCTTAATAAAAATACAAACTTGATGCTGAGTAAAAGAATGCTGGAGAAAAACAGATGTTGGACAATTTGTTTCTAATCCTTAATTTTCAAAACTATGGTTGCAATGACTTGGTTAAATGATAGGTAATAGTACAAATACCAAAATAGCAGAAGCTAACAGCATGTTGTGTTTTTGTGGGTGGATACTCTTGCATTATACAGTTTTGGATACAATTTTCTTTTAAACCTGTTTCGTTTTTTACAGTGTTCAGAACCCCAAGCTCAGTGAATCAGCTGCTTTGCAATTTCATACCTCTTCTCACCACAGCATTTTACTTGAAAATTTATAGAGAAAAAAAATATTATATATATATATATTAATATGACCAACAGCTTTGATTCTTTTTTGAACCAAGCATTATGTACCTTAAAGGGACTTGTATTTCAGAAAATGGTGAATACTCTGTCAGTCTACAAGCTACAAAATTGTTTAATAGTAATAGAAATGTGTTACAGAGCCAGGCACAGTGAGTTATGTGGCAGACAGGGATTTATTTTTAATTGCTGATTGCCTTTGTTTAATGTTGTTATCTTTACTTCATAAAAGGAAACGATAAATATTAATATTTCCAATGTAAGTATTATTTGGACTTGTTGGAATGCTTCTGCCATAAATTCTGTTTATAAACAAGAAGAAAATGAATGCTGCAAATCAGGAGTACTGAGTGTATATGATGARCCTAATTAGATAGCCATAATGGTCTGGTGCAACAGTTCATTTCCACCTTTATCCTCTGTGGTCCAAGTGGTCATCTCTATTTGCACAACAGGTAACTTTTTTTTTTTCCTTCCTGCTTGTGCATCCTCTTTTAAAATGCTTTCTGCAGGCTTTCACGGAGAGTCAGTGGGTTTTAGGCAAGAAGAGTAGCATCAGCTGTATCTCATGGAAGCCTAGATTTCTCTGTGGTCACCACTTTTACTTCCATCCAAGCACATAAATAATCATATACTACAACATACAATTGCAGAATCCACTGGCTAATGCCGAAGAACAAGGACTATGACACTTCGGATTACATGCTTATAAAAGAAATGAAGCTAGTAGATAGCATTTCAAATAATAAAAGGATCCAGTGCTGGAAATTAAACAAACAAACAAAAAACCAATGAGGATATTTTTTCATTTAGTATTTTTACCTAAATGCAAAAGATGGCAGTAGAATTCAGGAAAAGATATTTCAACAGTTTGCGTTCTGGAATCTGTCTTTTTAAATAGCTTTCATTTTAAAAGGTATTGCTTTGTTATGGGCAAAAAAGCATTGGCTCTTTTAGTAGCTTTACTACAGGTTAATATTCTGTTAGAGAATATTAACTATGAACAAATCAACATAATTCAAGATTTCAGAGAAAATTAGCATGAGCTTCTGTTGACCTTGCATGTGCAGCCCCCTATAAAATGTGAAACAGTAATGTTGTGTTGCCTCCCTGTAAGGGTCTGATAAGATTCTTTGTTAATTATGAACATATCTAGTCATGTTGTGGAGGGTATTTAAAATGGAAAAAGAGAATTACAAAATGAGTAATTCTTCTAGCAAATATTTTTGAATTTTAACACCAAAACAGTGGCACGAGTGTGCTACTCTTGCACTAATAAAGTACTGATTAAATTTCTGCAGATGGTAGTTTTTCCTGATAAAGATGTATTGATGTTTGCCATTATGAATATGAAATTTTTAATTGTGGATTTTGAAACTTTGGGATGCATTTTGAGTGCAAAATTTATCGAATGAAAAAATTTATCCTAATAGTGTTGTGTATGAGCTCTCAGAAAGACAAACCCAACAGGGTAGTCAGGCAGGCTGTCCCTGTAAGCAAAAGAACTGTTTTCAGATCTGCCTGCTGCTTGTTGCTGACTGATATTGAGATGCTTTGTTTGGAGATATTAAGGGCATAATCCTGCAAGCAGGTGACCTACAGGGGCTCAAGGTCTGTGAAGAACATAAGGCCTGAAACATAAGTTCTGAAAATAAGAAATTTCCTCTGCCTGCTGCCCCCAGCTGCCTCCTCCCCACCAAAAAAAAAAAAAAAAAAAAAAAAAAGGCAACCTAGTTTGCAGGAATAATATGTGTAATACTTTGCAGCTCCGCTATACCACATAGAGCAGGTAGCGTGGGGCGGAGTTTGAGGGCTGCTCCCATCAAGAACAGCAGCACAGGGCACCTCAAGGAAGCCCAGTGGCTATGTCAGGAGCGGGGGCTTCCGTTCAGCTGGAATTTAGTGTTGGCAGGTTCCAGTTTTGTGCCATCTGGCTTTTACTGAGATCAGTACATGCCTTCCCAAAATGACTAACTCCTACTAGAATAAGTGTCCCTTTCTTTGTACATTTTCTCAGGACCTCACCTGTTTCTGTAATGCTTCACAGAAGGACTTTTAGATTTTATTTTTACTATTTGGTATCTAAATCTAAAATCTAAATCTAAATCTATCTAAATCTAAAATTTTTGACTAAAACTCTTCCTTTGGGGAATTTTTTTGAATACCTATTGAAAAATGTACTGTCATCATATSAAAAATCACCAGGTGGTGCTGTTTCACATAGCCTTCCAAACTGTTTTGCTAGTGTGTGAGCTAATGGTCAGTTAGGGGAAGATGCACTATAGTCTTAATTTTGTTATGAAGTCTCAGATAATGAGCAACAAAAGTCTGCATTCTCCAGATTGTTTGAGAAAAATTTTGAGACAAGGCAGCTCTATGTGAACAGATGAGCAAGCTGGGAGAAAAAAATGCTAGACGTGTGCATGCTTGTATTTTGATGGACAAAACTGTACAATAAAAATATGGTGTATTGCAGCATCTGTACTACCTTAAAATCAAAAAATCGTGTCAAATTACTGTGCATGAAACACTTCAGACTAGAGGTCATGAGAATTTAATCTCTTTCAACCAACAGCTACATGACTTACTGGGGTAGGTGTTGTGTTGTTTAGGGCTGGAGTGGTTGAAATGTGTCCATCTATTTATCTTTATTTTTTATTCCTTACAGATTCACTTATTTCCTAAACTTCTTGAAGTAAGGCTGGACTTCTACTGATTTTTTTTTTCCCCTACCCTACATGACTGCTTTTTGTCAAAACATTTTCAAACAGTCTTTAGAAAGGGAGAAGAAAGAAAGCCAGAAGAAATAAGACACACATTWTTCATAGTGTAACTAATATGGAAACAGTGTCTGTAACTCCTTTCATGGAGCAGATTAAAAAGTGAGAATTGAAGATAATTGAATATGATATAATGCTATAGATAAATGAAAGTTGGTAGGATCCAGTGCTTCTAGCTAACACAAGTGAGGAGGTGGTGCACCATGTGCTTTTTTCTTCATTTCTAATTTAAATTGCCGACAGAAACTTAAGTATTGCTATTTCACTACCAAATCCTGCTCCCTTTTTCAGAGGCGGGTTGTTTTCAAAGGAAGACCTATATTATGCTCAATCTTCTGTGTAGGGGAAAGAAGTGGTGGGGATGATCCTCTCCTCTCTGTCTTAGAAAGCTAGTCAGAAATTAAATTCACACTGCCGCTGAGAACACCATAATTTAAAATTAAAATATTTTTCGTGTGAGTAGCATTTTGTGACAGATAATTCTCTTAATAAGAATCAATTACCTGTTCTCTTTTTTCTTTTCCTTGAGAATCTAGTTGCATGGAACAAATCCCAGGGGAAGTGTAAGATTATGTTTTTAAACCATTAATTTCTTCTGATTATCATACTGCTTTCCTCATGCTAATTGCTAAACCCTATGGGATCTCACTAACATGAGATACAGCCAGGAACAGACAACAAACCCAGAAGTCAGCAGAGGTACTGATTTTAAACCTCACTCCTAGATGTGGGGTGTATCATGTAGAAAAGGAAAAGACCAGTCCTTTTCCAACTCAGTATTGAGCTCACAGAACACTTCAAATGTCTTTCCTCTTCCATGTTTTATATCTGCTCTGAAKAGATTATTTCAGAAACCTGTGAAATTTATTGTCAGAGTCTTTGCTTATCTGCTACAGTAATTTTTTCGTTACTGGTTAATAATTGTCAGTAATGTAATTATACCTACTACATGGTTTTACATATTACTTTTCTATCTCTGGTATTTACATATATATTTTTTTTAGACTGTTACCCATGTTTCCATGTAACCTTTTGTTGCTAGTACATGTATTCATAATGTGTTCTTTAAATGGTCCAGTACGCTTTTCTTCAGCTGTTTTTCTTCTCCTATAAAATCCTGTTGATTAGTGACTCATGATACTGTGTGACTTAATTTGAATGAAATATGTAGAGTTGGCCAAAACCTTGCCATCAACTTTTTTTTTTTTTTTAACTTTATTAATGAGAAACTTGTTCCTTTCTTCACAGAGGTCATCATGTGATTGTTGAACAAAAAGCAATTTAGGAAACAAAAGTTTCCTTTTGGTTTGGAGTGCTCCAAGTGGAGGATATTAGTGTAAAGAACTGCAGGCAGGATATAATGAAAGTGAACATTCCTGCAGGAWGTATTTGTCAGGGAAAGGAACTCGGCATCTGTTGCCAAGAAGCTGTCACACTAGCCTTAATTATGATTAACAGCATACACATGTACCTAAGAAGATTTTTTTTTTTTTTCTCTCATTGACTTTTGTGGAATGTCCATGTCATTGCTAAATATTATTTCACTAGCAAATGCTATTGTAGTTTTTATGTTAAGAGCTGGTCTCTCGTGCATCACCCATCTGTGCATAAAAATTATTTGCTGTTCCTGCATCCATTRCCAGTTTCCAACATCTTTCTCAGCAGATTTTTATTTAGGTTGCACCAAACTGCATTTATTTGAACTCTGGGCAGTTGTGCAACTCTGGGCAGTTGTGTAGTCTAATTCTGCTCAAGAATTGAAATTTGTTTTGAACAGCAAAGAATAATGCTGTTGCTTTTCATGATCAAGGTGTTTGTCAGCAATATTTATCTACAGGCTCTAAAGCCAATCTGAGTTCATCATTTCCAGTAATGAACTATTCAGATTTGCAATGGATCCTCTAGGTTTTCATTCTAGAGTTTGTTATTACGATTTTTCTCCATCTCATTTAGTCTAGGAGGAATATCGTTAGTGCTTAATACATTATTTTGAAAAAAATATATAGTCAGGCCCGTACATTATTTTCCTACAAAAATAATGCCACTATAGACTTAAAGCAGTGCATCAGTGCGATGCTACGAAAGTAATACCCAAACGCTTTTAGTTGCTGGATATTATGGAACTTCCATGTAGACATGTGTTTATTACAGTATTTACTACTACCTGGCAGCCTTGTGTGAACATAGTAATTCAGATATAGTTATACTATGGCCATRGATGCATTAGATTATTATTGTAGCAAAAATAATTTGGATAGAAATGTGATAAGTTCTTATTTTACAGGGATTTTATACCCTAGCAATGGTAGTATTCTGGGGAAACCAATAGAAATCAAGCAGCGATCAGTGGAAACTGGTGACTGTATATTCTAGGAGAAAGTGTGTATTGAAAAATAAAGTGGGAGAATTAAAACCCACACAATATGTATATTTCAGTGCTACCCAGACTTATTAATCTTATTTTCTTACTCATTTCATGTCCCCTTTCTCCCTCTCTTCACCTAATTGTTTTTTACAGACAAGAGTTAATGATCATAGTCCTCCAAAGTCAATAGTAGAGAGCTCAATCTATTTTTTGTTAATTAGACATTTAAGCTCTAATTGGTGACAGTTGAGACAACCAGTTAGTGAGTGTATACAGCATTCACTCCCAGGGAATTGCAAAGGCAATTGATCTAATCAGCAGTTAGTACACCAGGAGCAATCACTTATTCACAGCTGAGAGGCTCTGATGCCAAAGGACAAGTGGCTGATAACCTGTGAGGTACAAAAGAGTATGGTTGCAGTTGAGTATCTTTCTGGCTTTCAATGAGAAAAGCATGTATAAGTACTTTTTTATTGGTTTGTATTAGACTTAAGAAGTTACATAGCCAACCAGTAGAGCAGAGTTTTGGAGAGGAAAAAAGTTACAGAAGGGGAACTTCAGTAAAGCTCTTYTCTTTGGAATTACTGGAAATCTGCTCTTCCTACGGAAGACCTTGGTGATAAGGAAGCCAGGTTCAGATGCTGTTTGGCTGTCCCTAGTGAATTACCAGGAACCTAGTAACATATACATCACTAGCATAGTAGGGGAGAAGTGAGGCACAGCCCTAAGGAAATGTGTTGCATACCATTTTGCTGTTTGCTACTTGGTGTGTGCATTTCTGAAGAACTGAACAGATTAGACCTTGTCCTTGATTTCACTGCTAATGTGCTATAGGTTTTCCACAGCTGAGTGATAATTTTGGCCACTAAAGTGTCTGTCCACTGATTTTTAGTTGTTTAGGAACCAGTGTTGGGATTTATAACCATAAAGATAGTGAGTTTCCTCAGTGCAACTGAAGCTGTGGTTGCAGCAGAATAGGAACTGCTGAGATAGCTTTACCCTAAAATCTCAGCTATTGCTTCACTTGTAGCCAGAGGAAGTCCTGGAGGGTAGCTGCTGTCTTCAGCAGAACCTAAGCCAGCCCTGCTCCTGTTCTCTGCTCAGAGCTGTGAATCCCCAGCCCTTAGCAACGGCAAAGGAAATTAAAGTCTGAACTGTTGGGTGGCCTCTACTCAGGGCTTAGCCAAGAGTACTTCAATTCCTTCCTTCCTTCTAATCGGGAATGCATGCTTCTTCCGTATGCCTCATTGGAGAGGAGATCTGTTGAGTTGAGTTGCCTGTTCTTTTCTTGGGGTAGCAGTGCTGTCAGACTCTTGCATACACCAATTGTAAAATACCTTACCAAACAGAGCCACGAAATTTCAGATGTGGCATTAAACTTCTGTGCCAGGAGTTGATGGTGCCTGATCATGAAGAAGAGAACTTTGTTCTTGTGACGGTTGCTGAACCTTGTAGCAGTTTGTTAGATACTCTAGATCTTGGATTGCAGTAAACTAGCAAGGARGAGAGAAGCTTGTAGCAGTTTTCACTTGATTTCAGAAAAGCATGGGCTGCTGTAACTCGCATTAGTGAGCTGTGAGGCTGTGGGCTAAAGCAAGCTCTGTTCTGTGTGCATGGGCTCAGAGGCCATGCCTGTGGAGTGCATCTGTGCCTTTTAGCATTTAGCTTTTATATTAATTTTTCTTTCTTCAGAAAGCACAAGCAAACTTAACTTCCTCAGATAGATTTGTAGGCAATCTATGAAAGCTATCTGAAACTTTCACTTAAGGGGGCTTTATAAGCTGAATGAAAGTCCTCAACAGTGGGTAAATATATTGAATATAGAGTGATTCTTTTTTAATAAATTCACGTGACTTCAGTGTTCAAGCAGACTCACAGAGCCAAATTATGTCACATACAATTTAAGAACTGACACTATAAAGTGTGTCAAATAGTGCCAGTTTGAATAATATCTACAGAAATGAGWCTATTGCATTTTGGAGAGCACTGTAAATATACAGTGAAATAAAACACTGATGGCCTTGCAAGGCCATGTGTGCTGCAATACTAGTGATCTGAAGAGTGTTAAATGATATGAAATTAGTTGTTATGGTTTAGATGAGGCCTGATCAGTGGCATAAGTTGCATTGATGTCAATGGGTTAAAAAATGAGGGGAAAGAAATTACTGAGGTTTTACTTCAGTCTGAAACAGCTGGGTAAATGTGCTCAGGAGGCAATCTAATTTTAAAATGGGCATATTTTACAGCTTTAAATTTGTCTTTTAAAGGCAAAGAAAATTTTCATTTATGAAGCAGCTGCTTTGTTCTTTCACAGTAACTCCTAGGAATAACTAGAATCTGAAGTGTATTAATATCAGAGAGATTTCTATAAATTAATATGCTTAGGTGACTATATCGGGCAAGTTGCCTTGGAGGGATTTAGTGCTTTTATAGAATGATACTAACAGTTTAAAACCTCCAAAGACTTCTGGTTAACTTGAGTCCTTAAAAGGTATTCATATTATGTTGCTCTTGATTCAGTCTGGTTGAGTGTTGGTCTGTGACATCTGATATTGGAATCATGTTCATGTGTGTACTTGGCTGTACATTTGCCAAAAGGAAAGTCTGGTTAAAAGGAAAGTCAATCATTTTAAAGTTTCACTGTCACAGAGTGAAACCACCCAAGGTGATTTWAAATTGTTACAGAAAATTATTAATGTAAATCACATACCTGGAAGGAAAAAAAAAAAATTTATTAGACCTTTCCTTCTGCTTTTTAAAATTTCCTTATAAAAACAGGATKCTAACGCTTCTGTTTGGCTAGTTGTGTCATTCTATGCCCTATTTGGTGTTGCTACAGAGATGTGAAAGTGTACCATTCTGGTCGTGGTATGTCTTAGGCTGCCATATATGTGTTGTGTTATTGTGCCAGCCTGTGTGCTACAGGTGTGTTYTGCTTCAACCGAATTAGCTTTGCACCAGGAACAAGCTAGAAAAGCTAATATGAATGAGAGGGGAAAAAAAGTATCTATTTCTTTAGCTAAACTTGCACAGTATGTCAAGCCCTGTAGTTTCTGTATGCTATATTTTCCTTCAGGTTGTTGTCTGTGCATTTCATTGCCTAATTCAAAGCTCAGATTTATTATCTCCATTTTCATGATAACCACTATTTATTTCTGCTGGTATATCCCCCAAATCACAAGAACTGCAAGGCATTTAAATGCAGGTAATTTTCTACCTCAAAAGCCTGCAGTCAGCTAACAAAATATAGAGAAATAAGGATAGTACAGGGGATAGAACAGTGTAGCTATCTTAGAACTACTGGTGTAACATCTTCTGTAGTGCTTTTGGCACTTTTTATCTCTTTGGGTTCACCTGAATAAATTCCATAATTTTCTTTTAATTGTATTTGCATGTTTAGAATTATAGTACATTCTCATTTAAAGTTTGGGACAGATTCTGGGGAGCTGGCACACACTTCTTGTGTGGTGCCTGTGATTCCACAAATATTTCTGCATTCCTTTAACTTGACTGTCTTACATGCTGTACTTGGAAGCAGCAGAGCTACATGCTGCCAGTAAGAGAGGTCAGCTGCATAGAGGTCTGGAAAATCTGTTACTATAGGCGATGGTTGCAGTTGCCAGTGAAGTCCCCAGATGTGGTAGTGTTTTSTCCTGGAACTGAAAGTGTCGAGATGACTTTGACAAGTGAGTGTCCTGGACTGCCATTTTCACATTTCTCATCTGTGAATTTTTCAGGGAGACATAGAAGCCGTTCATATAGTATATTTAAAATTTGTGTGGGAAGGGACATTTCAGCCCTTTCCAAGAAAAACAAATGTTGCTGTTCCTTTTTCATAATCTCAGTTGCTTGGACAGAGAAAGCAATGTCAGATACTGTGGAGAAGGTGTTTATGCACATGGCTGTGCTTAAATATGTCATCAGGATCCCCTCCAGTAAGCCACCCATTTCTAATATCACTCTTCTGGCAGTTCCTGTACAATTAGTTTTAGCTGAGCTTTGATTTTATACCATCGTTAGTGTTTAAAAATGACTCATGAAAGTGGTTTGTGATATCCTTGCTGTGCCTAAACTTGGAAAACTTATATTTTACCTAGGAAAGTGACAGGGGTTGACAAAATTTATGAGTAATTTGTCATGATTGGTGATAGGGAGGTTTCTGGGTTCATGTATATAAGGTATACATGATTTTAATGCCTGTTTTAAAGCAGTTCAGTTTTTGTTCTTAGGATTTACTTATTAATTTACTTTTTTKGTAACAATTTGAAAGCAGTTTGGGGCCTGCAAGATTTGAAGGTGCACAATATATGCATAGGATATCTAATTGCTCTACAGTTCATTATCTGCAGATTTTTCACTGTATTAGTGCATTTTGCATATAATTCTGACATAGATGACTGCACTGCAAGCCACTCAATTGCAAATAATTTCAGCCATGCTCCTTAAAAAGTAGTTCAAGTGACGTTATATAGATTTCAGCTAGGAAATAACTTGTACCTGTGATTTTTGCCCATACTGGCTTTCTTGAAAGAAGGCTACTTGTGGCCATATCATTGGCATTAGTTCCGATGTCCGTGACCTCAAACCTTTTTTAAAACTAATCTTCAGAGAAGCCCATGCTACATTTAACTTTGGTCTCTCTCCTGTGGGTCTCAAATCTAACCAGACATGGCCAATCTCAATATTTCCTGCATGCTAAACAGACCATTGTAAGCCTTTTCCTCCAGGCTAGATTGTTATAAATGCTGTTTATGATCCTGCTATGACAACTGTGAAGGACATGGCAAAGAATTTATCACAGGATTATTCATCCACCATCAGAATACCTAATAAGATTCTAAATGACCCAAGATGATAATAAGATCTAGCTTGTAGCAATAAGGTATTAATAAACTGCTTTTTTTCAATAAGGAATTGTCCTGGCATCATTACCCTGACATATTTGTTTTCCTTATATTTTGCTGGCAAAGTAGCTCTGGCACTTTATACAGCAAATTTATAAAAACCCATGATGTATGAAAAATACACCACATATGAAGTGGAACCCATAGGTTAAAGTCAAGAGCATTCTGTTGGCCTATGCCATAAGAGAACTAGACTTTTAAGTCATAGATTCTAATTTTTGCATGCTGTGTCTCTTTGTGTTCAAAAATTATATATAGAATAATACTGGCCTGGTCTTGAATACAAGGCCATAATTCAAATGAAGGGATTTTGTCAAAATCATAAAGCCCAAAAGTACARCTCAAGTGATTAATGACTGACACAGAAACCCTGAAGTCATACTGAGCTGGAATTTCACTTAGAATCTTTATTTTCTGGATGTCTCACACTAAATCTGGTAACTTCCTAGGACCAAGAAATTATGCCATAGCATAAATACCTGCACATTTCCATTTCTTTTTACTGTGAAAATAGGACTAGTTGCCCATTTTTGTGTTTTTATTTGCTATTAGATGAGTAGTTTGGAGCCTACCTGAAAATCTGATGTCAGCACAAACCRTTACAATGCAGGGGGTCACAAGAGGCCATGTTTGCTGTTTGCCTAGAAGTGCCATTTCAGGGAACTTGCAGCTTCTGATTCCCAGGGAAATATTCTGAGTAGGAAGAAAGGCCATCCTGATGTGGAAACCCAGGGCATGGGAATGAACAGGATTGCTAAATTACTACTCATCCATGAAAGCAGTAAAACTGGTAATAAACAGATAAATTACACCCTAAAAATGGAGTTGTTGCAGCTTGTTTAAATGTAAGTTTGCATTGGATGATCTCACAGTCTTTAATTTTTTTCACCTGCATTTGCAGTAGTGGAAGGTGTGAAGCAGGTGAAAGTGACTTGCCCAGAGCTATGACCTCAGGCAGTGAAAGAAATTGTAGTTCCTGATTTCAGTCCACTGTTCTGACCATCTGCCTATGTTATGTGAGAAGTAGTTTCCTTTGAAAAACCGCACGTGAGTATTTATCTAAGTATTTTGTTTTTTATCAAAAATTATTCAAACTGTAGAGAAATATGATTCAGTGCAGGGTTCTATAAATCAAAGGCATAAAGARATTGGGATTATTTCAGCTTTTTGGCTTCACTCATGTTATTGGTTAAGAAAAGTGACTGATTGTGATTACATTYGAATGACCTGAATATTTTAAAATACTTTGAAAAGTGTACTAGCATGGGCATGCAAAAGATTCAAATCCTCTTTTCTTTCTTTATACAAATTTCCTTTGTAACTATAGGCAGGTTGCTCTGTCTTCCTTATGTACAAGGAAATCTCTAAATGTATTTCATATCTTATAGGAAGGTTGTGAAGACCACTACCAAATGTTAAGGTAATGGAAGTGCTCAGATATATTTAGAATGGAGGATCTTGTGAAAATTTAAGACTTAATTTTAGACTCAGCAGCTTATTCCGTATACTTAACCTTTCCGATGCAGCAGAAATATTCTTTATGCACCTATTTTTCATATGGAAAATTAGGGTAGTGTGTTCCTGTGAGTGTTTTGAGTATAATATGAGCATATATTGATGTGTGCAAATGTGAATTTAAGGATGGATCTGAATAACTGGTCCTGAATAAGGAAGAAATGAGATCAAAATATTTTATCACATCTTTTTCTCACTGGCCTTTGATAGCTCTTTAAGCAGTTACTCACTGAAACAGTCTGTTTCTGATTTTTACTTCTCTTTATAGAGAATAAAGAGATCACTGAAATGTATTGGGAAATAAGTGGCCAGAAACGTTGTGGGCCATAGATACAGTCYACTTTCATCCTGTCTGATAGAAGAGAATTTGGCTCACTTTGGAGTGTTATTGCTGATGCTAAAATAACTACATGGACAAGTCAACACATTAATTTCTGGTGTTACTTTGCTGAAGTTGTTTCTTTGCTTCAACAGACTTTCCAAGATAATGGAAAATAAAAATATTTTGGAAATTTTACATGATTTCTCTAAAATTTGTTAATGCTTTAACCTTCACTGATGGCAAATCTCCAATGAGAGGCATTCGGGACAGGTATTCAGGACTTTGGAAGTAGGAAACAAAACTTCCCTTGCTTCCCTAGCTCTGACAACTCTTGTGTGTCATTCCAGCCTAACCTCTACCTGTGGCCAGCAGATTCAGACATTTCACAGCTACTGCTGCATCTACATAAAACATAAGGACCAGGACAGAGAAGGCACAATAGGTTAAAGAGTGGGAGCAGCTGTGTTAAGGGTGGGAGAGGGTTAAAATGAAATACTGCCTTTTGAGCTGAGAACACCACTTGTTGCCTTGGGGACTGGTGCTACAGTGAACTGCATGAGGAAGTCATAGCTTTATTTCTGCCCCCCGACTTTTCTTTTTCTGGCTATGGATGACTTCCTGGAAAAAGGAAGTACTTAGCAGTGTGTAATTTGGTAAGCTACCTTGTTGGCTTTGGTGCTTGCTTATTGGACCATCCTTAATACAGCTCTGGAAGGGAAATGTTTTGTAAACATAAATTGTGAATGTGTGTGGGGAGCCTCAGTTTTTTAGGATGTAATAGCTTTTCTTTTTAAATAAAAATGTTATCTGAGGACTACAGAGGGAAAGCGCAAACATGACCTAAGAAATGTGCAGCAGAGAATAGAGAGTCACAGTTTCACTTTTCCTCTCCTTAGGAAAAGAAGGATGTTCTTGTGCATGCTATGCAATCTCAGACAAAGGAACTAGAGATGGAAAAAGGCTGAAGGCATTTGTATCTCACAACTGATCGGATGAATGTTGCTGTTGGGTGCATTCTGTGGTGCAGGTGCATTTTTCCTCATACCCCAGGGTCCTTTGCACRGAACGTTTCTTTTAATTTTCTTTTAAGTTCTCAAAATAAGTTAAAATAGAAACATATATCTCCATAATATCTCAGATTCACCTTGTTGTTTCACCTGAGTGTATCTGCCTTGTCTATAATGTCATATTTAGCTCAAGGAAGTTACAAGCACATTGAGGGCAAAGAGTGTATAGTACAAATTTGACAGAAACCTAATGAGCTCTCCTGTGATTATCAGTGAGGACTATGACTCATTAAATCTAATTTCCTTAGAAAGTCCATATAAAGAGAAAAAATTATCTGGAATAAGCCTATTTCAATGAGATTTATGGGTGTTCTTGTAGATACTACATAGTAATCAGTGAAAACAGATGCACCTCTTCATGGAATGTTTTGGAAAGGTTAATGTTTGAAGGAGAGTGTCTGCTTCCCTTGCCTTTGTAGTGTAGAAAAAAATAGGTGCCCTTCTAAACTAAACAGACTAAACTGTGGATTTGTGTTTTTTCACTTTTTATTTTAGATAGGTGTGGTTGCAGATGATATGCACTATGATTTTCATTCAGAATTATGCTTAAAAATGGACCTGACTTGTCCATTTTTGGTTAGGTTTGTTGTCTTGATGAGCTGTTTTCCACTGGAGATCCAGACCTCCTTTGTGGTATTTTTTTCATGGATTATTTAGAGTGGAAATGTATCTCTACTATTGCAGTCAGGAAATAAAGTCTTCCACTGATTTTTTTAATGAGATTTAGGTTCACTTCCTGTTTAATAGCATAGTATTACAAAAAGAATTTCTTTTGACAGTTTCACCATTCTGAGAAGAAGTGTGGAAGCAGCCTTATGTTGTGTGCTAATAAGATATGGATAGTGACAGAAAAGGAGTTTATGGTGTTTGGCTGTGCGATAAATCGAGCCCCCATTGCCGCCTCATCTGAGCACAGAGATTGCCTGGAGCTGAGGAGTGCCGCACTGCTACCTTAGAGAGCGTTTGCGATTGCTGAGGACTTCAGCAGTTGCTGACCTGCCTTCGTTACCAGGCTCATCTTCCTAACATGAAGGGACCAAAGGCTGGCTACTATAAGCTCGGGTTTTTGAACTGCTTACATTTTGTATGTGTCTATCAGCTTTTGGGCCAAACTGGTCCCTAGAAAATTGTTGGTTATGTTAACTCCGCCTGTCTTCCTTGGTACTGCGTTGATAGGAAGCATTCTTCTCTTTCATGAAGAGACCCTGATGTTATCATTGTTATTTTMATCACTGAAGTTTATGGGCATCTGCCGCTGCATTGCAGGAAAGCAAGAACACAGCAACACTGCAAGTTGCATGTGGCATGTGACACTGCATATGCAGCTTGTCTGTTGTTAAAGTTCCTTGCAAGCATCTATACTGCCTGAGGATTTCAGCTTGAAATGTCCCCATTACTGGCTATAGCACAGCACTTCTGACCCTTTGGGGTTTTGGTGATGGTGGGTGGTGGGGAGGAATATTAGGCATTGTTTCCTTTTGTGGAGAGGCGGGGAGGAGGAGGAGGGACTGTTTGGCTTAATTAATTGTCCCTGAAGGAAGTAGGTWATGAGAAAGCATGAATAATTTGGATAAAACTTTCTTGATTTCATATGTATGCAAGGTGAAGCRGGATGGGTTCTTTGAAAGATATGAAACTTCATTAAACATAGAACCATATTAAATTCTTATGTATTCACCAGACCCTCCAGATACACTTTCGATTGGGATAGGAATATTTCAAAGGATGAGCTTTGAGAGCAGATGACATGGCATCAGGAAAAGGAAGGACTGCAGAACTAAACAGCTCTCAGACTCAAGATGATTTGAGAAGACAGCTCATTTCAAATACATAAACTGCACTAGACCAAATTGTGTGCTCTATGTAAAGAGGATTCAGAATTTCTAAAAATTAGAATAGCATATGTTAGCCTTCTATGGCACTGTGGTGTGTTGATATAGTTGATCCTGCTGGCAGTAAATTATCTTGGAACAGGAAGATAAAAGTAATGTGATTATTAAAATAGCAAACAGGAAATGCATAGTTTGGTTTGATCTCATAGCTTGGATCAGAAGTGAGTACAAGTTCAAGATCTGGGGTGTGAGAACATAAATGCATTTTGAACACCTCTGAGCTTGACTGCTTTGATCTAAGCTTTTAGGTATATAAAAAAAATCATTCGCAAAATTCAAATCTAGGKCTCCTGGTGTGAGAAGGAGGGATGTTGATGTTGATCTATATATAGTTATAAGTACATGCRATAAAAATAAGAGTAGGACATACTCCTCGTATATCTTCCTATAACACATTAGCAACCATATATTTTCAGTAATATTTTGTTGYGGAATAGGTAAGGATTCTGTAAACAGATGACTGAGCACAAAACTGGTTCCTGAACATGTATGTCAAGGCAAAATGCTTTGCAAGAACAGTTGTTATTTTCACTTGATCCTACAAGTTAGCCCAGTTTTATGGGCTGAAGCAGGCCCAGCTTAGGCTGTGACTGTCTGCCCTGTGCCTGTGACTGGGAAGCACTGARCAGTCTGGCTGCAGCTGCCCCTTGGTGGCCCAGCATCATCTTCCTCACTGGTACTGGAGGAAGTGTAGGGCCTCAGTGCCTGGGCCCTGCCTCCTCTGGAGACAAGGCAGAAGGCTGAGTTTCAGAGCCCTTTCTCTGACACTTGCCATACAGTACTCAAGAAAATTTCTAAGAGAATCTGATGTTTATTACAGAGGTATTTATACAGCTCTCCCTTTAGCTGTTGCTCCGTCTGACTAGCACATATTATATACTTTCTATGGTGTGCGTTAATCAGGAATAAAACAAAAACCTCAGGCTGAAGTATATAGCTTCAAAAAAGCATTTAATAGTGTGAATACGTAGGCTAAGAGTTAGGAACAGTGGTTCCTGGGGTGCAATTCAAACTTGGCAGGGTTTTGGGGGTGAAAGTTATTTAAACATAACACAAATTTCTGTGAAAGGCCCAATTACAGCATTAACGTATGCATGCATGCTAGAAATTGAGTGATCAGGATGTATGAAAAAAGCATCAGTTTAAAGTGAATTAGATGTACATTCCGTAATTAACAAGAGACAAACAAGTGGAGTCATAGTTTGTATAAAGTGTACACTAGGTATGGTTCATTTGTGCCCTCACTGGTGAAGGGCAGGTGTGTGTAGTTGAATTAAACTACTGTTAGGAACCTACCCAGCTGCTCTCCTTGTTTTAATTAATTCACTCCAAAAATGATGTATGTTAAACAGGTACATATTTCTTATGTGTAAATACTGAATGTAAATTTGTCTAATTTGTTGAAAGGGAAAGATTTGAATAAATAAAGTGTGATAAACAGGCTTTTCAGGGTAGTTGATGGAAAAAATAGGCCACTCCGAGCTTGGGAAAGCTGGGGTGGTAACTGCAGAGGGAAAGAGAGCTTGTCTCTGACTTGTAAGAGTGGGCAACTCACCAGCTCACTATATTAGCAAATATAGTAAATGTTCACTGTAATGAGCCAGAGGAGGAGAGGAGGGAAGATAGCAGCAAGGATTATCTGGCAAGGCAGGGCGGTGGAAAACCAGGAGATTGCTTTTTGATTACTTTGACTCTTATCTCTGGACAAGAGTGTGACAGTCTGTGTGGTTCCCTCTGGGTATTGCAAGGAATGGTGTTGCAAGAAGCGAACAGGAAAGGGACTGCCATGTTTTAGTCTCGTTTTGGCTATGCAGGATACCCTGTGATTGTTTGTTTCTGTCTTACTGGTACTAAAACAAGGTCCAAGAGCCTCAAAGAAGACATGGGTAGTGCATGGGGATGGGATGGGAAGGTCTGCTATCATATTAGTGAACAAAAGTTTCTTATGGACCTGATCTCTGTGATGATCTTCTGWAGGTCTCTGTGGGCCTCTTTTAAAGTGCTTGGGTACCACAGTGATGAGAGCCATATAAATGTCTAGATAAATTGATTAGTTATGTGACATGCATAACTCCATTTAATGCACGCATCAAATTGAGACTAGACCCCTTAAGGCTAATTCACTGCCTCATTAGAAGCCAGTGAAATTCTTTCAGCATCAAGTAATGTGTTTGGATCTGCTGTTTTTTCCAGGCACTCTAATTCTATGCAAAACGTTTAATTTTAAGGGAAGTCTGGCAAACAGCAACATGCAAGAGAGTATGAAAGAGTGTCTTAGCCATGTGGAAGCCTGAAACTGGTCAAAGGCTGAAGAACATGTGAGGAAAGGAAAGGTGCTTTGATATACTCATAACATTCAAAYATAATCAATTTATACACTATCTACAATTTACATAGACATAGAGAGGCCTGAAATCCATCAGATTAACATGTCAAAAGCACGTACTGTATATTTGTTCCGCCTAAGCCTCACTGGTAGTTCAGACTCTCCAGAAGGGATAAATCAAGAGCAAACTAACCACATCAGATTACTCAATTTACTATCTCAGAATTGTTCTTAAGAAAAAAAAAAAAAAAAAAAAAAAAAAAAAAAAGGTGGTGGGGGTGCATTTTGCCCATGAGTCAGTCTGTGTGCCTATCCTTCCTTCTCTCTTGTAATGGTGCAAGAGGATTAGCTTTTTGGCAAAGTGGTAACATAATTAATGACGTCTGKTTTTTTTTCAAATCAAAAGCTACTAGAACTCTGCTTTGGGGCTCTTTTTTCTTTCAAAGACTCTAATGAGGAGGGACAGGCAATTATTATTATTTATTTCACTAATTAGCTGGATAATCCTTCATTGTGAAATTCTCCTGAGTTAGAAATATGTTCCTTGTACACTTTGAACGTTGTTTCATTTTTATCAGACTCAGCCCTTGTGTGACATCTTTTATTAGTGGGGCAATAGGGGGGCACTTCTTAAAAAAGAGATAATTTCTGAGCTGTGAAAATAATGCAACAAGAAGCAAGAGTCCATAAAAACATCACCTTTCAGACTATGAAGACATAATGCTTTATGATAACCATAAAACATTTTAGTGCAAAATAAATTGCTGTCCTATTCAAATCCTTAAATGTACTACAGTGGATGTCACTGAAGACGTACAGCTATTTTTTCCAATACTGAGACATATTTTATCATAATTTGTGGGGTAGGTGACAATCTTGTACACATGATTGCCTTTTCCTGCTTAGTTAGCTTGCCAAGGTCAGAGTCCTTTGGCCTTTTATGGATGTAGGACTATTAGGAATAAACAGAATAACCAAGTAGCATCAAAATAAAACTTGTTTCCTTGACTTGTTAGTCATATTCCTTTTAAAGATTTTAGTGGTGTAAGTAGGTACTAACTGAAGATGACTTCTTTATAAATGTTTTAGCAGATTTAGCAGATTTTTTAAAGCATATATTTGACTTTTCTCATTTTCTCTTTTGCTCTTTCTAAGTTCAGTTTGGTATTATTTTTCAGTTAGCAGCATCTTGGTTTTGGAGCTGCTGTCAAGAGAATGATGAATGGCAATTAAGAGAAAATACTTCATTAACACAGTTATGATTCAGCTCACAAGTCTTGAACCAGGTAAGCACCTCAATTTTCCCATTGATCTATTCAGATGTCATTGCATGTGTGCCACTGGTGAACTCCTTGAGGTRGGAGTTGTTGAGGAGTTTTCTGGGATTTCAGTTTCCCATTCTATATCAAAGCATTTGTAAAATGTTTTCTTTTGAAAGTATTGTTGTGGTCCTTCAACTGCTGATTATGATCCACAGTGGGACAGCATGAAAAAAATTTATAGGCAAATGCTAATAATGATGATTCAGTTGGTAACATCTTTTGGGACATGAGAAAAAAAAAAAAAAGTATTTCTCTTGGCTGATTTGTTGAAATTTGATATAGGGAAGTCTATAGAGAGTCTGTATATAAATCTGTATGGAATCATAAAAACGTACTAAAATCTGGTGGTTGACATAGACATCAATTTGTATATGACTGTAAAGGAAAATAAATTTAAAATATATTTGAAATGCTTACCTTTTAAAATACATTGGAATTTTTGAAATGGAAAATCTGTCTTTAGTTGCGTGGAGGAAATGATGCATAAACCACCAAGGAAAGCCAGTGTTTGCACTGTCACTAAAAATTCAGCCATGACTGTTGGTTACAGGTAATAAATTTAGAAATGAAGGGTTTTCCCCTCGAATGTTGAAGAACCCTTTTTTCCCTTGTTAATGAAAAGCAGTTGCTAAGCATTCAACATTTTGTCAAATATCCTTAAAAGACACATTCGAAATTGCCTAGCAGTTTTTCTCAAATAGCCTTCCCCCCCCCACAAAATAAAAGGTCCAACTTTAAATGATCAGAAATCCATATGGATTTTTGGATCTAGAAGAACAGTATTTGGGTTGGTAGACTTTTGTCTAGACTTCTGGGAAACTCTTGTCAGGATACAGACTTCCCATCTTTAATTGTTACTTCCAGAAGTTTGTATTATCTTTAAAATACTTCATGAAAGGTTTTTAATTATTAACCGTATTATCAATATGTTAAAGGAGTGTTCATTTGTAAAAAGGAATGTTAGCCCCTAAGTGAAGGAAAAAGGAGAGTTACAAGCAACCTCTCAGCCTTTTGGACTTTCAATTGTTTATCACAGCATTTACAACAAATAGACCTTTTTATAAACCATTTAGAAATGTACAGCTTATATGATACATGACCTTCTTAGTCTGTTCATCATATGACTGGCAATTAATACCATGTAAAAAGTAGTTCCCTGAGGAAGCAGGGAAACTGAGATTTTTTTTTTCTACTCTCTTTTACTTGATGTTTTCCTGTTGTTCATTGCTTGTTGGCAGTTTATTCTAGATTTTACAAATAGTAAAAGAAGTAGCAGTAGTAGTGTTTGGCTTTTGGATTCAACAGACACATATATTTTAATCTAAATGACAATATTTAGCAACAAAATTGCTTCATTTTAACTATACTGCATTTCTTAATCTGTGGGAACTATAATTTAAAAATAATGAATGCAACAGGGTGAATATATAGCTTCCATTAATTCTAAATACTGCTTATTTCCAGCTCTTTTTAATTATTCGAATATACTTCTCAATATATTTAACTGGAGTGGAAAAATTATTCAAATCTCAGACCATTTGCGATTACCAATGTATCTGTAACTTTCCATCAAAATTACTGAACTTCAGAACAACATTTTGAGTACTTATTTTTCCTGTTCATTAAAAAGGAAGCCCACTGAAATAGTCGAGAAAAATGTTCTGGAACATGAAGGTTCTGTAAACAATGGTATTATATTACGTGAATTATTAAACTATAAATACTATAATGAAGTAGTGTTACAGAGCTCACTTAAACCATGAACATCAAGTGTCGTGACTGAGAATATGTGCTGAATCTTGCAGCCTTTTATATGCTAGAATGACACTTTTTCTGCATTGTAGTGATCCACAAGCTCTAATGATTTCGTGATCACTCACAACTGCTTTAATGTCTGTTTTCTACTGCATATGTGCAGTCAGAGTAAGAGCTGTATGTCCAGGTCCTTCTGTAATTTCCATCCTTCATTGCTTTTGAGGATCTGGCATGTAATTTTGTCACCTTGGAAGAGATTCTGTTATTGTCACAGGTAAACGTTGACTTCCTCCTTTGTTTTTTCTGTTAATGGGATTTGCTACTGGCATCAACTGGCAGGAGAAACCATGTGTCTATTGATGACAAGGTAGTAGGAAACAGAAAAAGCATGTAGGAGAAATCGTGCAATGTCAGTCTTTCTCACCTATTTCTGGCTCTCCTAAAACTTCTAGTAGTAGCACATGTCCCAAAGTTACATTCTGCTTTGGTAGTAGAACTCTGTAATGTGATGTAAATTTTAGAGTGCATAATGTATATCCTGTGATGTCACTTTCTGTGGTTTATGATGATGCTAAACTAAGTCGAAGATGGGCAGCTAGAAAAAAAAAAGGTTGAATGTAGTAATGTTACTTTTTGGCATTCGTGTGCACTTGCATATGTTCAGAGAGGCCACGACTATTGTGAAGAATTAGTTCACAAAACAAAAACACCTGCTTGATTCCTGCAGTTGCTGGTCAACAGCTGCATTTTACAGCACAAATGTAGACCATCTATTGTTAGGCTGTGGTCCTTCAGTGGAGATTCTACTTATAGAATTGTTAYGGCATATGTTGGACTTTTGTAAAACCCAAGCTGCTGAATCTCTTACAAGGCTGAGGGCAACCTCATATTGACTGAGCAAGGGTGTTATATAACTGTCCTGTGCTTTGCAGGCAGTTTACATAGCAGGAACCTAGAGTTAGCTCACTTAGACTGTTGCTTGTCACAGCTGCGTTAGTGACAGAAAGCAAGCTCCCGGCCAGAGCTTTTTATCTCTGCTAGATCACAGACAGGTTTTCCTTTCCTTTCCTCTCCCTCACTGGCAACTAGTAAGCCAGTGTGATTCTCTTCTCTGAGATCCATCAAAACTTCTAAGATGATAGGAAATATGTGGTAGCTGAAATCATTGCTCAGCCACATTTAGAAAGTTCAGCTGAAACACTCAGGAATCCAAGTGACCTACACAAATTGTCTCACCTGGATACCTAGCAGTGACTACAGCTGACGATTATACATGTAAAATAGAGGCACTGGCAGAAGCTTGTGTGCATGCAAGATATCATTTGTATGATATCTCCTTGCTTGATACAGACTAGAGTTTCGGGCCAGTTACTTAGATTTTAATGTTTGATATTAAAAAGGCTTGTGCATCATAGAGGTACTGTAGCCAGTTTACAGGGGTGGGGGAAGAGGTTTTGGCAATTGGCAGGATCCAGGCCTTGAAGTTGGGGAACTAAAACAGAAAACTTGTGTAACTGTAAATAAAGCACCTCAATCATTTCATCCCATTTCATGTGCTTCCTACAACCAAAATTTCAGGCTAAAATCTTAGATGTCAAATTTTGTCTCTAGTCACATATTTCTTGACTGAATTGCTGCCCTCCACTCCCCCTCGCAAGAAGACTTCACACAAGTGCAGCAGTATCTTCTTATTCTGTTAATGATGGTGGGTATTATTCTAGTATGGTGCAGTCCATAGCAAATCCATCTACAGAATTAATGCTGGGGTTGTGGGACAAGTATATAAGTAACAGCTGTAATGATTTACAGTTTGAAGACACAGCTGATATGAAAATAAACATTGAATTAGTTTCTTCTATATGTCTTAGTTTCATTAGAATAATGACAAGAGAGACATTTTTCATGTTTTAATTGGTGTTTTGCTGATTTTATCAGAATTTCTGCTGATCAGAGCAAATTGGCTATTTATTTATTTTGCAGTGATGCTAACTGTTCAGTGCAAGTTTAATGTACTGTAATGAATTTTAAATATCCTTCTAGTCATTATAAGTGTATGAATCAAGCCTCTTTCTCCCTTTCACGTAACAGTTTAAATAATTAATAGCAGAAAAAAAGGTAACATTTAATATTACAACGCTTTCTTTGAAAGATTTCAGTGCATTTTTATATTACCGTCTCAAAGCAGTAAAGGATGATTCTGCTCAATGTACCCTCAACATGTACACAGTTGACTTAACCCAATCTTGACTGCATTGTTTCAAAACGGTGGTAAAAGTACCTTAATTATCAGTTTATTTCACTAGCTTGCTGAATGATAAGATCTTTTACTATTTACCCTTTGGTGGCTTTGGTTTAATTGGAAGCTTTTATTTATTGATATAGATTTTTTTTTTTAAGCTTTGTTCATGCATTTTATGTCATAGTATTTTTTTGCTACCAATCATAGCACTCCAAAATTTGATCTCTTGAGTAGAAGAGAGCAAGAAAAAATTAAGAAATTTAATGAACTAAATAGTTTGTCAACTCTGTGATACAAATCTACATGTAGGCTGTGTTTCAAGAAAGAACCTAACGATGCATTTAAATGCTGAGGAATGGGACGCATACCCTGAATTAGTATGTTAGTGTTTGAGGACTTACTACAAGGTGATACAACTTTCAACTACCAACTTTTTTATTTTTAATGCATATCTGTAATTATACACTACTAAAATGGTTTGTAATAATTCCTCAACAGATCCATATGGAGTTCATTCTGCAAACTCAGGAGTGGTAATATTTTGTGCATCTATAAGGAAAGCAGCATGGAAAGTGCCAACAAAAAGAAAATACATTTTAGACAGAAATTACAAGTGGAAGGATCAGTGCGAGGTATCTTGAAGACAGCCCAATGCGAGCCATTGGCAATAGAAGACTCAGCACTGAATTTTGTGCTGTAGGAGAAAGGAAAACAAAAAAGATAATTTTGTTRTTAAACCCTCTTTGAGGCCGTAAAAATCTGCATATGGCAACTGCAACAAGTATCATATACTCTTATAGGCAGACTAACTGTCTCTGACCATTCTAAAGAACTTTAGGTGGATGCAGGTGATCTTCAGATGAGCCTGGAACAGGTAACCATGTGCATGTGGAGAGTCTGCAAGCACTAGCTGACACAAGGCATACAGCTGTGCAGCAGTTGAGCCACATGTTTAATGGCTTTGTGGTTACTTATGGATTGGTAGATTACCCTCAGCTTACTCAGGCTTTGGCCACCTTGGCAACACATCACTTCTCTTAGCCAAAAAAAAAAAAAAAAGAAAAAAAGAAAAGATTTGGACACATGTTTTGAAATATCTTGAAATGGCCTTGTTTCAAAAATTGTCACATACCCAATATCTAAAGGTTAAACCATCTCTAAGGTCTCTCTGTTTGGGGCATTCCAAAAGTAACAAATCCTCAAGTCGTTCAACACTGGAAAATCTTGATCTTGTTTTAGCACGCAAAAATGAAACAAGGAATCTGTCTGCATTTCTTGTCTTTGTGTTAAATGGGCTGAAATGTTGCTGGACGGTGTAAGACTGTATGGTGACTGTGATGTGCCAGTCAACATGTAAAGGTGCCATAGAGTCTACAGGTTTATTTCTTATCATTAATTGCTATGATAATAGGAAACCAGCAGAGTTTTCTGCCTTAGTAATGAACAGGAGAATAAGTGAAAGATGTTTTAATTATTATTTATCTCCAGAATATGCTGAGTTTTTACCTTTTCTATCACAGCAAAATGGATATTGTATTCCCCAAATAATACTAATAAAAAGTTCTTTCTTGAGGGTATTATATAAAAAGACATTTAAAACAGTAAAAGGAAAAACACTGGCGTTCTGGTTTTATTTGTTGTTCTACTGCATCTTGCAGTTCATTTAATATGTGGAAAAGACAGAGCTGTGATTTGTGGATTAAGCTTGATTTTGCACCAAACATTTTCTGTACTTATCAGTAGCTATGCTGGAATCTGTCTGGTCTGTTGGGGTTTGGTAGCTTGAGGAATTAATGAATATTCATTCCTTTTCCCTGGATACAAAGTAAAATAACTAGTAATTAGTATAATATTTAATACTCCTATTCAAAATAAATAAATCTTTTGTGGGGGAAAAAAACCCCTAATTATTATAATGTAGCAACTTCTGCGTGTGTAACTGAAATTGGATGTGCTGTTTTGAAAATGCTTTTAAGCCCTCATTTACATGTTTCCAGATCAGTTAATTATTCCCCTTGTATGCATAAAACAGAACTCTAGATTGTACTTGCATATATTATTCATTTTGCTATCTATCTTCTAAGTTTAGCTGATTCTAATATTTTAATTTTACATTATTATTATACCAGTGATATTTGTCTTCTGATATGAAAGTTATTCTTGTCTGCACTTAGTTTTATGCTTATTTTTAAATGAAATGGCTTACAGAGTAGTAAGTGCCACTGTTATAACTTGAGGCTTTTGCGCTGCTTATTGTATTAAATTAGTCACGTCTTGTGTTTCTGCAAGGGCAGAGCTCCTCCGATGAGGACCTTAGCGCTCACTAGTGAGGTCGTGAGCCTGAGAAAAATGCAACTGCTAAAAGGAAGGCAGGCGCCTTCCTGGTCACTGGGGTCAGAGCTTGCTGAGATCTGCAGAAGGTTTTGTGGAAGCTTTCAATGAGTCCTTTGGTGTTTATCTCAACTTTAATTGCTGTTCCTTTTTAGTTCCCTGATGTACCGTAGGTCATTGTTGCCACAGTCGCTAGATCCTGGTGGTTCTTCCTGTCTATAAAKGTGTAAATGTTAAGATTTATGAAAAGCTGTTTGGCTGCAGTGKGCCCTGTTGCAGTCATACTGGTCCCTCCTGGGACCTGACGCCCACAAGCTGTGACAGCCTTGCTGCACACCTCCAGATGTGCCTGCTAGATGGAGGCTAAGACAGAAAAGGAGAAAGGGTTCTCTCATCTTGATCATCTTTGGGAGCTAATGAGCAGTTAACCTCTTACTGATTCATTTTTTCCTTGGTTCATTTTGTATATTTCTTGTGTCTCAGAAAAACTAAACTTATTATCTGATCACTAGGGGTCTTGTCGACCCTGTAATGGCGCCTGCTTTTTCATTTGATTGTGGATGAAGATTTGTAGCCGCTTTTGGCTAAGAGGTAGGACTTCTGCTCTTGCATCTCTTAGGATGGAGTTGTCCKCCGTGGAGTGTTAAGACAGGTGGCTGCTAGCTGAGTGTTCAGATTTAATATTGCCAAAAAAGGATAACATTAAGTATATGCAAGGCATTCAGGAAGAACTGTGTAATGCAGAGTAATATACATTAGGAAGAAGTTACCAGGGAAAGCCAGGATAGTAGCTGCTGTAAAGGAGATWGAGACAAAAAAAAGATGCTTTATGAGCATGTTCAGGGGAGAGTCTACAGGATGCTGACCTGACAGGAAGTTCGGCTAGACAAAACAGGGAAAAGTTCTGTCAGGCCAGATGATCTTTTGWGGTCCTACAAGCCATTACTCTTATATTTTTAAGCTATTTTGAGAATTCAGAAGGAGAATTGGCAAATAGGTGCTGAGTGAGGCTAAGTTTTTCATCCATATGGATCATACACATAAAGTTATTTAAAAGCACATGACCAAGTTTGGCAAATCAAAACCCAAATTCTGACTTTCCTGAATTCTGTGGTAGCTTGTACTATCTATACTTACTCCCCTTACRTGTGGGTATTGTGATGATATCTACTTGCTTGATAACACATCATTTTTCTTTTATGAGATCCTGGCCAATGTCAGGGACCAGAATGTACGGTGCTTGTTTCAGTAGCTTATTTAACTTATTCAACACACGACAGGTTTATTTAGCGCATGATTTTCAAATTTTGTTTTGAAGAGAGAACTAATTTACCTAGGGGGCTCTTTAAGTGTTCAAATGTAAATGAAATTACTTTCACCTTTCTGAAGTGAAGGAGCAGAATTTATACCTTCTGAAGATTACTAGTTGAGGTATCCTTCAGTGTGGATGTTTGAAACTCTTCATTTTGCTTATATTGCTCTGTAAATTTTGTTGTGTGTGCTGTGAACTTTGTTATCAATTATTTAGAATTGAAACATAGAGAAAACTGTCTCTGACATTCTCTGAAAATAGAGAATTTTTGCAYGCTGTAACGACAGAAAAACCCACACTCATTCTAACTTTGAATTGTAAATAGGTGTTTCTTGATTATTTGTTTTCCTAAATTTTTTCTTTATTCTTAGCTTTGATTTGTATTAGTGTAATAAGTGTAAAGACTTTAATAATTAATATAGTGGCTTGGGGCTGAAACTTGTCTTATTAGTTTTGTAAACCGTTGTGCATTTTTACAACAGTATATAAGGAAATATTGATAGTAATACCATAAATAGTTTCCTAGTAAATTTTCATGCTTTTGATGAACAGTCTCAGAAGATGATGTTATAAAATCCTGCCACAAAGCATTTCATTAAGTGGCAAGGAAGAGAATTTACTGTCCTCCTTCTAGATGAGAGATTACTATTATTAGGGGTAAATAAATTATTACTTTTTCCATTTAATTTCATCTTGTTGTTCAGCAAAACTCTGTCCTGCCTCTGCAGTTTCAGAGTGGTAAGTTAAGGAGGAGAAGCTTCTCTAGGGAGTGAAGGAATGCTGCATGACTGAATTCAGAGACGGGGGGGGACACGTGGCCATGACTGTAGCACCAAGTCATGTTACCTCCTCGGGCTTACACACAGTTGCAGTTCTCATGTTTTAGGAGTTCCACAGATGCCTACTCACACCTTGTTCACCTGCTGATCTGACTTGCCTCTTTTTTAATTACATTTTTTTTTGAAATATGTTATTGGAATGAATGTTAATCWAAAAATGTTTCTTTTAATTATTGTTTTATGTTTTCATTGGGAATGCTTCTACAGAAAATATTCAAACTACATTTGGCTCTATTTTCTAATTGCTTTTCACTGGTCTTTAGTAGATCTGCTTTGCAGAGAGGCATGCAAAGATTTCATCAGTAGAACTCTGTATTTCATGTCAAGAGAATTGGCAGGAAAACCCTCTTTCTTACTAATCTAATTACAGGTAGCAAGAAAAACAGCTGAAATTTGTTTTTTTTATAGTAGCCAGCATTGAACCTTGGCTATGTTAATTTACTTTTCCTGACTTAAACAAGTATTATCAATCAAAATTGCATAGCACTTTACATACGAAATCTTTACAGTCTCTCTAGTTTTGTACTTCCTTCCCTTTTGTGAAGATTAAAAATGATAAATAAGATAAAATATGGGAGGATTAAGAAGTTTTGGGGAGTTTTCTACAATTTCTCTGGTCTTTCAGGGGAAGAGAACGACAAGGAAAAGAATGGAAACTCTTTAACGCAAGATATCAAGCATTCTTTGGACTTCTAATATCCAGAAGTCTTGTCTGTAAATAGAACTATTTGACTATTTGCAATGCAGATCACAATATAATTTTGGCCTGTCTTACTGCTGCTACTCCTGATACTTGAACTTTTTTTTAGTACTTGGTCTGTTTCCAAATGAGTCCAAGAAGGGCGTGATATGTCTGTTACTCTGTTTTGAAATAGCCAATTCTTTGAAAAATTAATTTGAGGTCTGCACCTCTCCATAGAGTATCAATGAAACTGAAGCCACTTGCACTGATGCACTGTTGAGTTGCATATTAAATTAGTTAGAAATCCATGTCCTGTTGAAGTATGGAAACTATTAGGTCATCTGAGAGTGCGCCAACATCGGTGAACCACGTTTTTCTGACTGCTGCTTTTATGCAGTACAAAGCTTTCRCGCCATGCAAGTGCCAGAAGTATTTCAGACTGTTTCATAAAATCAGTTCAAGTGCTTAGCAAAGCAGGGAGTCAGAAGCCTCTGGGAATGATGCTGCCTTTGGGCGTTTTACAAACCCTTTTTTTCTCCTTCCAAACACTCCCCAGTCAAGTGACTGAGATGTACTATTATTGATCTGCACATGTACCACTGAGCTACTCATCATACAAAATGTGTCAGATTTTGCACATCAATTGCACTAGTTACTTCAAAGATCACACTTCTGTGTGAAAATAAAACAGAAAATCACATGTCACTTAAACACTTCAGCAATAATTTTCTTGCCCCAGGTACCTGAGCTGTTACAACCGTTGGCACTTTCATTCTATACCTATTTTTGAGATGTTTAAAACAGCACTGTTAATTCATCCCATGTTGAAATAACTGTGGACTGAAAGAATGGGATGAAAAGCAAGCAATTAGGCCAGCCAGCTGACCCTCTCTTGCCTTCTGCTTGCATTTGCCATCTTGCTTCTCTTTTCTGCTCTGTTGGCCTCATTTTGCAAAGTATCATGTTTATTATCTGCTGCATACATAAAGTCTGCTTTAGAAATGCACCCTGGAATCAATGTATTCTATCACATTTTATGCCCAAATCCAAATCAARGTATGAAGTTTTCCTGTGGTTTGGAGATGTAACATTACTTGGTTTTATTTGATTGATTCAATTGAAAGGCACTCAYTAGATATATGAGCTGAGCTCATTATGCTCAGCTTCCTAGAAAAAAAAATATCTCAGGTTGAAACATGGACTTGCTCTAATCTAAACACTAATATAAAAATCTTTGGATTTTTTTTTTTTTCACATTCCAAAGTTTATTTTGGATAGAAGGGCAGTGTGCAAAGTTTAACTTGGAAAAGAACTTAGAGCTTAAATTTTTTAAATAGATTATTGTATATATTCTTTTTCTAAATTATAAATGGCCAAAAATGTACAATTATTTTGTATTTATCTTAGAACAACAATTCATTAATTCCGTAAAAATGATTCCCTTTTGCTCTCTAAATTTTGCAAGGTTTCAGGTAYTTCTCTGATATACAGTTTTGGCTCCTATAAAGCTGGGATATGAGAGAAAGCACAGAAGTAGGATTTCTCACAGAAAAATGTTCTTGATGTAGACCTTGCAAATCAAAATGAAGATGTGGTCATACTCTACTTTCAGCTCAGATTTCCTGGAACTAACACAGCAGTTGTTTTATTAGCAATACAGTTTCTTCTTTTAACTACATTGAATCTAAATCAAGATAATCTTAGCAAAAAATAAGCTTTTGACTACAGTGGCAGTCCAACCCATCCCCGATGGAAAATGTCTGCTCCTAGTAAGAGGTGGGTGGCTTTTGTTTGTGACAAACAGGAGAATTACACTCCAGTTCTAATATTGAAGTGTGTATATACGTCAATAATCCAAGGTACAGAGGGTATAGGAAGGCTGTGTGTTATCTAGAAAACCGAGCTCTTTCAACATGGTTGCTGACTTGCTCTCCTTTCATCTTTGATTTTGTTAGGAAATGGGGCTTTTCTGTGAATATATGTCGTTCTCTCATCTCTTAGCATGTCAATATTCCCTTTTAAATTTTGAATCTTTGGGTCATCTGAAGTGCTCTTAGAGATATTAGAGGGCTTACAAAAACAGGTGGATGTGTTGAGGAAGCAGCGCCTAGTGATACTTCCACTAAGAAGCAGGCAGTAGTGTAGGCTCCAGACATCATTAGTTAGCAGAGAAGTTGGAGGGCTCCTCAGCTCTTGGGAGATGCTGACCTTTCAGCTAGGTTTGCTGGCTGTGCTGTTCACAGAACTGCTGGCCTAGCTCTGCTCTTCCCATCTTCTGAGTTCAGCTACATACCTGGCACCACTGAGCAGCTCCAGCAGTAAATTACCGTTTGTTTATTTTCCTGACTTTTTTTTTTTTKTTGTTGTTGTTCCTTTTTCTCTCCAGAGCAGCTAGCAGTTAACAAGACTAGATAGGTATGGTCCCCTCACATTTGAGCTCTTGAGCTTTGCTGAGTGTGCCTTAGCAATAGTTGGAGGAAGAGACAAAGAAACGAGGCCAAAACGCTCAAAACTGAATGCACAGACATAACTATGAGAGTAAATTACCTGTGTGGAATTGTGGTGATTTCAGAGGAAATCGTCTGCAAAACAGTTTTCAAAATTTGGGTCTGTACCAAGCAATTCATATGGTAAATCTTTTTATGCTTTCAGCTTAATTTATTTAGTCATCTTAATGTTTAAACAATGGTTTTCTTAAGTGAAAAAAAATGTTCTCTGTTCATGCAGCTGTGCAGTTGTGATTTTCTGAATGAAGAGCTCCGAGTGTCAGCAGGATTCCCTTCAAGATGGCATGGTTTTCAAGGGAGCAGAGACTGACCTGAGAAGGAAACCTGAAGCACAGATTAGTGCCAGGTTTCTCAGGGAATATTTCCATGTAGTAGGCTTTTATCACAGCTGTGTAATATAATCCTGAGTTTGCCTACTACAATGGACATGCATGCTCTGTGTGAGGGCTGGCTGTCATGCTGTTTTGGGACTGTGAGAATTTCCATTTTTGCTCTGTCCGGGCAATACAGAAAATCTCAACGTCCCATGTTACATACAGGAGAGAACAGGGCTCTGTGACTAAGTGCACAGAGTTAGGAACTCTGCTAACACTATTTTTTTTAATCTCATTAGTTTTGTGCTGCCCAAGAACTGACCTCTGGATTCTCTGCTTAAGCACATGTTAAGTCTTATTTAATTTCTTTTTGAATGACAACTTTCACTGTCTTGATACGGACTGCATTACAATAAATTTTGAATTTAACAGTCATAACCCTTTGTATAGGCACCAATGGCAAAATGTTATGGAAAAGTCTCTAATGACTTTCTACAGAGTTCCGCATTCGTATAGTTGGCCCTGAGAACGGGCTCTGTGTTTGAGAGAGAARTGAAATACCCGGATTCTGTGCTGGCAAAGGATGAGTTTGTTATGGAAATGATGAAATTACAGTACTTACTGGAGAGGAGGATCACTGCTACTTTGTCCATGGAGTGTCCCAGGTTGGCTGATTAAACCACACATGAATGCAACATTGACAGGCACATGCTGCATGACACACTGAGGGAAACCACAAAAAATGAGTTACTGTGGGTTAATTTTGTTCCATTACTGTCTTTGTTAGGAGAATGGGTTCTAGTTGTGTCTATTATAATCTGCAGTCTAAAACTGACTTATCAGACACTGATCTGCTCTTAAGAATTTGATCTTCTCAACCTCCTTCTTTTGGTCTTCTGGTTGCTTGGCTGACCTTGTTTTTATGTTAGTAGGGTTATTGATGGGAGTAGCCAATGAAATGGGTAGTGAACATGGGAAGCAAATTCAGAATGAGTTATTAAACTCCTGCCAGAGCTTGCGTTTATTGTAATTATCACAAAACTTTTATATAGTCCCATAAACTTGCATGGCGATTTATGAACTTAGGCATAAGTTTTGCTCACATGCGTATGTGACCTCTGTTTTGCCTTCTGTTAAGGAAGYTGCATCTATGCTTGCTGTATATAGGTTAAGTTCCTTATGCCAGGATGTTTAAAATATTTGTATTTAGACTGGAATGATGGGGATAAAGAGCAAACTAGTCTATTCATATGTCTGAAATCTTAGTAAAGTTTACCTGTGAAGGTGCTAATGGTCTGATCCTGCAAGGTACTGCATCCTTTTGATATTGTCTAATACCGGTGTAAAAACAAGATAGTYTTTTATCTTGGATAATAGTATAAAGCATAACATAAAAGCTAGGACTGCAGAAAGCTTCTTTCCAGTTTTCTTAGCGTGTTGGCTAGAAGCAATAGCAACAGAAGGTCTTTACCTTGCAATGGCAGATGGTTGGCTGCCGCATGTCTCTGTATTGCTTAAAATTCTTGCATTCGTTAGTTTTTCCTGCTTCAGGAGTTCAACTAGAACAGCTGCTGCTGGCCTATAAAAAATGAGATTTCATGTTCTTAACCAAAATCTTCTCAAATCTTTTTGCTCAAGGAAAAGACCTCTGCTGGAGGGGAAGTGTTCAAGTGGCCACGGCTTTATCCTGTGTCCGTGCTGCAGGTGCCCAGCCAAGCAAGCAGTCCTTAACAGGGGTGGGTGTTGCTGGGAGAAGATGGCTTCAAAGGGGAGTTGTGGGGAAGAGGAGGGAGGATTACCAACCACCTCATTAATTCCTTTCCTCCTGCCCCAAAATACACGCACTCCTGTTTTTGGCAAACCTAGTAATTCCAACTGTTAAATGTGTTACAAGGCACTGCTTGGCAGCATGTTCACAGTTCAACAGACTTCAGTGAATAGTTTTCAAAGGAGAAATTTAGAGCTTATATCCTGTCTGTGAGGATCACCAAATAGTGTCTGAGGTATGAGGGTGTTTAAAAGAAGCTCAGCTCATTCCTGGTCTGGAGTAAATGTCATGAGATGCTCAGGCATCTCATGCTTATTATAAACATGAACAGTGCTTTCCAGTAGAGTAATATCAGAGCAATATAAGAGGAAGAGACTATGGCTGTGAGCAGTGTGACCTGAAGCAGTTCTGCCTTTCTCACRAGTGCAATTTTTAACTTTAGGGATAAGAACAAGCATGTGTGTATTTTCTGGGTAAGTGTGAATTAATCATTAAAACAGTCTGTTTTTCATATTAGTACAGTTTTAGAAACAGTAAATTGTCTAAAATATTTAGTCTACCCCATGCTAAAACATAGTGTCTTCAGAAAATGACTTGATTTTCCTGTAGTTATTTTTCTAAATCTACCTGAAAGATTGTATATGTTTATGACATACTCTGCTTAATTCATACAAAGAGAATTTTCAAGAAAAAAAATAGCTCCATAAATCTTAAGAAATGCAAAACTAACAGACATATGAAGGATTTGTATTTAGAAAAGAATCTCCYGGCGGGTTGCGCTCAGCAGAAAATGAAAAGGTCGTCTTTGCATTCATTTGAACTATTAGTGCATGTTTTGCTGATGTAAGCAGTCGTACAGGTATGGCCACTGTCACAGTCCCACATCTTACTGCTGCAAATTAGCAAGGTTTTAACTTTGCTCCAAATATCATGTTAGCTCATTTTCATCATGAAAAAAGTGTGTGTGGTGAGGGGGAGAATGAGACAAAGCCCCTATTGGCAAAGCATATGATAATTGTTTAAGCAGCCCCGCAAGTCATGCATTTCAATTATTTGTTCAAAGCTGCCTGCAATTAAGAGTTGCAAACAAGGTTTTTGAATGCAAAGTCAGACAATTAAAATGTTTCATGAGTGCCTTAGAGAGAGAAGTTCTGAATTAGCACTTTGAATACGCAAGACCTCCTGTTTTCTAATCTCCTTTCCCTTTTACTCTGTGAAAGAGGGAGATGTATATTTTTCTCAGAATTTTTCTTTCCTTTAAGCCGGGCTGATCTAAGGGAAGATTGAATCATCCTAATCTTTGACTTGTACATTTGAATGTCCTCTGCTCCTTGAGAGATCATCCTTGTTGCCTCATAATGGTCCAGGTGCAAAAAAACTTTGCCCGTGTCTGGCTTATTCTCGAAGGGGGGTCGTAAATCACTTTAAGCAGCTCTCCTCCCTCCGCCCCTCCCCCCGGCTGGGCTTCCTTCCCCTTTGAAGCTGCAGGACTGCGTCAGCGGCTGATTTGTGGCGCTCGGGCACTCAGAGTGCAAGCCCTGTGCTCAGTAAGCTAACAGACAAGATGTGGGAAGCAGTGATGCATTGGCTTGTTAATGGCAGTTCTGGGGCTGTTGGTATTATAGCTGTTGGTGGTGGTCAGATCACAGTTGCTCCCAGGGGAAGGCCTAACTTCTTTCTCTTTAACCATGAAAAAGAGACTTAACTTTCCTATCCCTTTCAGCAGAACAGTGCTACTCAGTTGTTTTCTTGCTCATGTCATTTGAATGCTGAGTGTTTGCATTTAGAACTTGCAGTTTGTGAATTCATAGGACTTCTGTCATTTTATTTTTTCATATGTGCTCTGAAGTCCGCTGCTTGAGAGTATTTAACAGGCTTTCTCCCTTCATTCCACCTGTAGTTTCTGTTGTATCATTGTTTTTAATGGTAATCTTTTTGATGCAAAGCAATGCAAGCTGTTGAATAGTGTTTAGATGCATTTTGTTTTGCGTGGACAGACATGAGCACCTGTATCACGGATTCCACTGATTTTGAACTGCAAAAGAAAGTACAATGTTAATTCAGGACAGTAAAGAGCCAAAAAGGCTGCAAAGCTTATGATGTGACACACAAATTCAGTGTCATTGAACTTTCTTGGGTTCTGTTGTCTTTTCTAGAGTCTTTATCTCTTAAACAAGAATCATACTGCATGTATTACTAAAAGAAAAATATTTCACCAGTCAGTGGAGTAAGCTTGCTGTTGCACTAGTGATGCTTTCAGGGCATTTGGTCTAAGCAGACTGAACAGTAGTTTGTGGAGGTTCTAACAAAATGCAAGGTAGTAGGAGAGTGAGAGGCCCTGCTGCCCGCTCTGGAGTTTCGCTGCTCATGGGGGTGAACATTCACAGGACCATTTCAAAGGGAGGGATTAGCACATGSAGACAAACCTCAGCGGGCTGCGGCTGATTTCGGCTGGATTCTCCAGGACGGAGGGCACTGTCAGCGCGTGTCGACTTGCACAGCCGTATGCATGCTGGGTGTAGCTGAAGCGTCCAACAGCACGTGGGCTCTGAGAAGAGGTAGGGTGAGACTGAGTGCTGCGGGTAGGTTCTTCATCTCTCCTCTTGTGAGATGAAAAAACATTTATGGATGTTTATGAAAAACCATTTGGCAACGTTAATCTAGAATCAAACTGTAGTTCCTCTCTCTGGGTAGGAAGGTACCTGCTCATCTTTCCTCAGCAGCCCCACAGTGAATGGATATCTTGCAAGAGTTTAATTTTGAAATGCAAGCCTAGTAAAAATCAATTATGTCTATATGATAAGCTTGGACCACTGGCAAATGAAAAACAATAAATTATCAGAAAATCTGATTTTTATGTCGCTTTCCAATTTTCAGGCCCGCTCACTCACTCATTCGTTTTATGAGTGTTAACACAGCTGCTTTCTTTTCCCCAAAGACCTAGATTGGGAGGAGATACAGAGGCATGGGATGCAGGTCTCAGTTTCTTTTTTTCTTTTTTCTTTCCCCACCTCCCCTCCTCCCTACCAGGAGTGAAGAGTTGGGGAGAGAAATGCCCTGAGATGTTACAAAGGAAAAAAAAAAAAAGTGCAATAAGTTTTTAAAAAAAACCAAAAAAACACAGTCTCATTGTGGTTTGGATGATAAATAACTTAAAACAGACGGATATTMAGTGGCTGAAGAGAGATAGACATTGTTATACTGAAATCTTTCCTGATTTGATGTCCTGGGGATGGCTGGTAGATGATGTGCTGTGGCCTTTGCTACACAGGGCCCAGGGAGCAGGTCTGCAGAGGTTCCTTCTGGCTGCAATATTTGCAGATCTCTACATATTCCCAGTATTCAAAATAAACTTGGGAGGAAATATTTGGAAGTAAGACAGGTCAGAATCTAAACAATATTGTAGCTAGGCTGAGCTGACAAGATGGTTTGCATTTCTACAGCTGAACTCCATAGACAGGTTTGGAGAATGATTTTTGCAGATCTTTAGGCCAAAAATTATCAAAATTGCCAGAAAAATCAATTAATTACAGAATTAGGCAGAAGAGGAGCTTAGAGCTATGTGGCTGGCATGGTCTGGCTCTTACGGCTTTGACCTCAGATTTAGAACAAGAGAGAGAGGTTTTTTACCCCTTTCCCTAGCTCTTGCTTTCCATCCAACTACAAAAATAAATCATTTTGGCTTAGAGACAGTATTAACTGCTGTAAGAAATGTGCCTTAAGGGCATTTACAGAAAGACTGCGTGCTCCTGGATGTTTCTCTTGATACAGTGGGATATCACTGGGCTTCTAATACAGCTTGGTTATTCCTGAGCTGGATTGGGTATACTGAATAGCATGATCCCATTATAACCTGTGATAATGGCATGAATTTCATGTTGGTGACATGTTATGGAGAATGGGGTATTCTCATGCAGAAGCACCTGCAGCATGTCAAGGAAAGATGTCTGTATAAGAAAATCCACACAGAGGAGAAAAAATAGGTAAACTGAGAAGAGTAAGAAAGTAGCAGCTAAGCGTGGAGATACAGACTACTGGAAATGTACATAGTATTAGACTAGACTGAGACTTGAGACTTGTTTTAATTTTTCACAAGTCTAGTTTTAAGTGGAAGGTTGCAAAATCTAATGATAGATGAAATTTCTGTCACTGGCTGGCAGAATGATGGGTGACAGTTGTATGTGGCTGGCATCACCAGTATGGGAGGGGGAAAGGGTGAGGAGGTCACGGAAAGAAACCCACAGGTTGTGCTGCCTCTGTGCTGAGTTCTGGACAGCATGTGTCCTCCAGGTGAGGATAGGATTAAGGAAGTGATGTGTCCCAGGGGCTTCTACCACTCTGCCACTTGTAGTGGTGGAGTCCCAGCTCCTCCACCTCTGAGGAGGAGCCCTCTGGAGGTCTCATACTGCCTCCAGCATAGTTCTGGTCAGGAGCTTTGGAAATGCCACTTCCCAAAGTTAGGAATCTACCTTCCCAGTCACTCAGGTCATTGAGGTACTGGAGCACAGACTTCCCAGGGCTCTCAGGAAAGAGCTGGACACATAGTTGGGAAGAGCCTTAACATGCAACAGTCTAATTCAGAGAAAGTTTCACAAAAGATGTATAGGTTGTCCTTCTGCACTCTGTGTTTCTGGAGTAGGAGCTGAGAATGAATGACAAAGTAGTTTCTCAGTTGGCATTAGCAGCTGTAGAGGCTGCTCTGGCTCTTAGGGTTTTGAGRAGGAGAAAGCAAAGGAAGAAGGAAGAGCAGGGATCAGATGAGCTTGCTGAAGTGTAACTGAGGGCTGCTATTAGAGTTACCCTCAAGTAGACCGTTGTTTCAGGAGCTTGTCTTTTGGCTCAAGCACAGAGTTAGGGTTATCGGAAAGAGGAGCCTGAGACTTGTAGTAAGGGGGTGGCTGAACAGGGCAGCTGCTTAATTCCCTACTTGGTTCCTCTTTAGCCCAAGGATTTGGCCCAGCCCCTGGGCTCAATCTAGCTTTTTTGTTGATTTTGTTTTCTTCTGCAGAGTTGAGTAACTTCGCACTTGCCCTAATTCCAAAAGGTGCTTGGCTATCTTATAGTACATCTGCTTTTTTTTTATTTAGTAAACTGTGAAGTGGTAAAGTTGTGCCTGAGTTCTGAGAGTGTAGGTGCAGACACAGGTGTGACTGGTTACTGACATACCAGGCCTACCTGCTTGCAGTGCATGCCTCTTTTTCCAATACACTTTCTGCTCGTCAGGAATATCAAACTTTGCAGTCATCCTTCTTTTAAGATGAACTTTGGCCCATTAAAGACAACATCTTATCTTGGGTAGCAATGTCACTGTGGCAAACAGTAGTGTCCCAGGAGCTGGCAAGGTGCCCCTCCAGGAAGTTCAGTTCCCCCCGGTAGGATAAGATACCATCCAGACATTGTTTCTGCAGTGCATCTGGTGCCAGGAACAAAGTTTGTCCATAAATTAAAATAGTGTAAGCTCCTCCTACTTCTCAGGCCATAGGAATATATCTTAATATATTAAGACACCTGTCGCTGGTGTCTTAATAGCCTCAACTAAAAAGATAAAGTTACAGCATGGATTATAGCAGTGTGTGAAGCATAGGTGTTTCTAGAGCAAGCTGCTTAGCAATTACCGCTTGTATTAAACTTTTTTTCTAGCACTTCAGTCAGACTGCTGATAAAACTTAGCACACATAGTATTTTGCTATCATTTTTGTCTGTCAAAGCTATAGATTCAGTGGCCCTAAATTTATCTAAATGTAGAGAGCACAAATGTAAAGTGAGCACAATTCCTCTGGCCTCAGTGCAGAGTTCTCAACTTCRCCCCTCAGAAGACAATTCTGCATGAATCTGGAAAGAAAAACAAAATTAACAGATTAACAGCTGTATTTTCCTTGAGTTAAGGTAGTTTATACTTTCAGTACAGTAATTAGAAGTAATTCTGGTTGGCACTCGTGATCATACTCAGCTCTTTGTATTTTCATAGCACTGTGCAAACACTAACTAATTAATTCTTGAAAGATGGACAAGGGTAGGTGGGAGTTTTACTGTCAGCAAGGGAGTACTTCTAAGGCACTGCTCTCTGTCAGCAGCTACTTACCTAACCCATGCTGTCTGGGTGGCTAATCAGGCAGATTGGTGGTATCCAGAACAGTTAATCACCTGGAACAGCTGCCTGCTTTGCCCACCACCCCTTTATTGCTTCAGGAGAAATGGTGGTTTTGGGTGTTGTTTTCAACTGTATAGGGCTATGAGTTGCACTGTTCCTAGAAATAACTGTCTCAAAATTGGGAGACTTTTATTTGGAAGGTAGGGAGTATAAATCTGATTGTATTTTTGCCCGTATACCCTAGAAACCTTGATCTCTGTTCATGGAAAGGTTTCAGCAGAACTTAGTAGTGGCAGTGCAGACACATCTATGGCTTGTCCAGTGGTACAGAGTGAATGGCAATGCAAGAGCCCTCAGAGGACTTCCACTTGTGAGCACGTACCTTTTAAGTTGAGACTGGCTGCKTTCATCATTTTATTTTTCTTCAGGATGCTTGTTGTTTTGTTGTTCTTGTGTTCTGTGGGTTTTTTTTTTTCTCTACATATTATTGTGTCTGTAGAAAAGCATTAGCTCCTAAGCATCAGCATTGATAGGCTATTGAGCAAGCTTTCAAAGCTCTGTTAGTGTTGTGAGTTTTTGCACTTGAGTGAGTAAAGCTTTCTTCATGTTGTAAAAGGGAAGTAGCACATTCAGTGGTGAACTTTTCCGCATTTGGCCCTGCTATTTGGAGAGCAGCTGCACCTATAGGTGCCTTTGTCCTATTAGCAGACATATAGGGGAAAACCATGAAAGTCTCACTTATCTGTTTATCTAGCTTGCAGCAGTCTGATGCATTCTGCCACCTTTCCTGATAATGGGCCCTTTGAAGTTGAGTACAAGTGTGAATTTATGGTTTGTAAAGACTGGATTCCAGAACAGGTCATAAATTACCTTGTTAGACAAAGGCTTCTGGGGAAACAATATTGCCTTACAATCTCTCACTGTGTCATTATCCCGATGCATTTCTAGCCTGGCAGATAACTGACCAAAATGATACACTGGCAGGTCCTCCAAGTGAGCTTTATAATAGTTTGCATACACTCTTCTTGTGAGAAAAGTATGTTAATGGAACTACAGTAGATTCTCAGCATCACTCTGAAAATAAAGCTAGAAATAAGTCCAGGTGGTTGTTAATATTTTAAAGCCAAAGAAACAGCATTTGTTTAATCTGTTGTTTCTTCTAATGAAGAAAWGCATTTTGAAAACACTAAGGGTTCTTTTTTCAGAATGTACGAGTTAGGAGCAAGATAATGTGAGACAATGAGAGAAAGTGTCTTTACTCTGCCGAGACAGGGCACATCCTGAAGATTGCCTGTACTGGGAGAGGAGGGGCCAGATYTGCTCCTGTGTGTTATGGCTTGAAACCAGGCTGGGAGGTTACACAGTTAAGGGATCCATGGTGATCCTTGATGCTACTGGACTTGAGCAAAAAGTGAGTTTGCATTTGGAAAGCAGCCGCAATATTTGCAATAGGGAAGCATGTCTAAAATAGCTTATGCAGTATCTTTGGACACACTGGTCTGTAGCATAAGAGGTTTCCTGGTGTAAGAAAACTGAACTGCATCATCTCCTAATTATAGATATGTAACTTTAAAAGAAATATATATGTTTTTCCTCTCTTCAGACAAAGCAGAAGTTCAAACGCCTTGCAACTCAGGTGGGCTCTTGGGCTTTCCTTGTTTCCTCAAGCTGACAACTGGCAAAGAGCTGGTGAGCAGGCAGGGGCGCCCTGGTTGGTGGGGGCTGAGAGAACTTTCGGAAAGTTCACCTGCTGTGTAGCATCGGGCTGCTCTGCCCTTGCTTCACTCTTGCTCACACTCACTTGCTTTCTCTGCCCTCTTCCCGATCTGAAGTCGCCTCTCAAGTCCCCTCTGTTGGCAGAGATTTGTTGTCATCTGTTACTGAACAAGYAGTGAAAAACTGGCTAGCAAATACTTTTTGTTCACCCATGATAAAATTTGGTATCACTACTCTGTTTTTCCTTCCTAATTCTGTTGACTTGTTTATAGACTGAAAGCAACCTGGAAATGAGGGCTACACTGTCCTGAGGACTACAGGACTCCATTTCTGATTCGGGTCTCTCTGAACTATTAACAAGGCAAAGAAGTGTTTAAGCAGATTTTTCRGACAGCTCATCTTACTGAGGGTTGAACAAGAATTGTGTGAAAGAAGAAGCAAATAGACAAACAGCGAAATAATTGAGATACAGAGATCAGATGATCTGTGGAAAAAAATGCATCTGGTCCAGTAAATTCCTGCTGAGTTATTCTCACTCGTTGGGAGGAAAGGTGGTCATTCAGCACGAAAAGCTTTTAAAAATCTTTCTGAGGCATGGCCCTGAATTGCTGTTAGGTGCTAACATTGTGTGATGTCCCTGAACAAGACAGATATTTCTTGATGTATGTGACACGCAGTAAGAAATGACGAAATCAGAGATTAGATCCATTCTTTTTGACAGTTTGGTTTCTGTCCGATCCATATTTTTGGCAGATAATGAGCRGGTCAGTTACTGTATATTTGGGGAGCAAAGGCTCTTATAACCCATGGATACTTAGTTTGCCGTAGAAAGCAAAGTGCCTCTTAAACTATAGAATATTAGACTGCTATGACTGACACTTCAGAAGAGAGATCATAGGAGAGGTTTGAAGTGGCTTTAAGGCAGGACCTAACAAATGCTTATGTTGTTGTATGTGGCATAAAGTTATAACCTTGTTGTTTTCTCTAATAAATTGCATGTTGTTCTGAAACAGTAATAGGAAACTTTTATCATTAGAACAATCAAAACTGAATGACACAATTGAAATGCAAAAGATATATTAATATGACTTAAATACTTATTTCTTTCTACAGAGGCTCAGCAGATTCTAAAATGTTGGAATTTTGAAATCATTTATTCATCTTTATTTTGGATGCACTTCCTTAATTGTATTTCCTTATTTGTCTGATACTGATTATCATTATCAGTGTTATACAAAATACAGGTTACAAACCAGGGATTAAAAGCATACTATAGTCTGATTATTAATTCTTGATTCAGCAAGACTTCCATTACCCATGTCTCTCCAATGAGAGAAAAGAGAATGGACATCATTGCTGACTGAGAGCTAGTGGAAATCCTGCTGCAAGTCCTACTCTTCCTGCAACTGCGCATACTGTTTGGTCTTGGTCTGTACTATGTTAAGGGGAAAAAAATGTGCTATGTTAAGGGGAAGTRGCATATTTTCAGTGAGGGACTTCTGGAAATAATCTAGATCTTTTAGGATTATCTTAAAAAAGAAATGCAATTGAGCTAAATCTGGATTCAAAGATTTCAAATGTTTGTGATAAAAGAACTTGTATGACTTGTTTAGTCACTATTATAAAGGGACAATCTTCTTTACAGTAAATATATATGGATTTTATTAATCTTAAATCTGATGAAAGTTTATTTTATCAATTCTGCGTTCAAACCATTCTCTAAAATTCAAGTTAAATTGATGGTTCTTAATTCTACTCTGTGTGCTGCCAGTCYGTAGATCTGTTTCATAAACACAGCCATGGCAATGGCAAGAAGAAAAGGTAGGAGTAAAATTATTGAGACTATTTGCCCAGGCAAAGCAAAAGATCTTGCAGGCTCCATTTAACTGGGAGTTAAAGGAGTCAACTCCTTTAACAGACTGTTGATTAATTAGAGCAGAGAGTCGGATCTCTGAGCTAATATTCTGCTCAGATAAGTTCAAACTCTAGACAGACCTACTTAGAAAACAGCTCCATCACCTGACATACCTCAAGGGGAAGGAGACTGACTTAACTGATATTCCTAAAACACTTGAAAGGGTTCATCAAGGGAGCTGTATAGCCCTTCTACACTGTGTTAATGCCAATGAATAGTTAAAGTTTTTATGCTAACATTATTGTTGCTTAAATTTACTGTGGGCTAATGACAACCTTTTTTTTTTTTTTTTTTTTCCTAAAAGTGCTGCTGCTTTGTTTGAACTTGTAGATCACTGGAGGTGTTGAGAAGGTAAAACGAAGGTCAAGTCAAGTGTTAGCACTGTTTGGCAATATTTTTGCTAGAAAGTTTGGGGATTTACAAAATGCCATCCAGATTTTTTTATGATAAATGTTAGTAATAATGAAACTTAATGACTGAAGCCTTATAGCCTTGTCAATACATGCCAGATACTGATCATTTGGTTTATTACAGATTTAGTCTTTGATCTTTCTTATGTGTGAAGACTTGGTTAGGCCCATCTTTTTAAAGATATAGCACATGAAAGCTGTGAATTGGCTCCTTTAATAGCAAAGCTCTTGAGAAAGAGTTCCTTAAATTAAAGAGTAGAAAACACTTCCTAAGGGCTGTGCAGATCTTCCCATGTTCTRTATGAAATGTATTTGCAAATGTTTCTGTACTAGAATGGTCTGTTTTTACTGTTCTTTTAGTAGCATTCAGAATTCTGGATTTGGCTTTAGAAGAGTTATTTTCTGAACCAATCTAAACAGATCTCCCCATGAACTCAAAGTTAAGGCAATGCTGCATGCTCTCAGAGCTCACATTGGGCATGAACGTATATGGGCTTACCGGGCTACAGCATGAGTCTCGGTAGCTGCACTGAAAAACATTGCTGTACTTGTCCCTTAAGTTTCTGTGTGTGCGATTTGAAATCAGAACTTGTCATTTGGTCATGGTTGTTTAGATGAAAGGTGAAATGATGTAACCAGATCAGGGATTTTCTCCTCTATGAGTGCAAGGCATCACTGGCTGGCAAAGCATGAGCAGCAGTGATGGGACCAGTGATCTTTCTGCCTGCTTGATGTGCATAGGCAAGAACTTGTCCTCTGAGCACTGAACACCAGGCCACAATAAGATACATTTTAATGCAGGTCTCAATTTCATTTACTCAGTTATACGTGTTACTTTTTTTGGTCCAGGTCTTTCCAGTACGAGACAGAAATGCATTTTTATATGGCATGACAAATGGCAATTAGCCTGAAAATAAAATTTCTGTGTCAAAGAAAGAAGGGCTCTATTATCACACTTCTGCATTGTTACTCTTCCTGTTGCTTGGTTACAGRGTTGTACAGAAAATTACATTTTTGTAAGAATATAAGTTAATTACTTGCCGCTCCTATTCCTAAATCAGCAATTAAAATTTCACCTCCAGATTTCCCATGTCTTTTGTAACATAAGTAGCAGTAAAAAGCAAAAATATTTTGTTTTTGTTTCCAAACCAGCCAAGGAAGTGGGCCCAGAATAATGGCCAACCTTGCCCAAAGCAATTTTCACATTTTCTAACCAGCTGCTTATGAAATGTAATTTCAAAATAACTTTCTTTGGAATACTGCTTACTAGCCAGGAGCTTTCCCGCCTCCTTTAACCTCAGAGTCCCGTTTCCTTTCATCTCAGTATTTGCTGTGGTGGTAATCATTGTAGAGCTATATGAAATCTTTGTTTCAATCATGCTAACAAATAGCCTATTTTATCTTTTTTCCATAGCAATATTACTCAGTTATTATGGTTCTATTATTACTTGCTTCTAACAAGTGGTCAACTTGACTGTAACGCTCACATAGGCACTTGCTTTGTTAAAGCTGCCTAATAATGTTGAGCCAAGTTCAATGAGCCTGGCTCTAACCTGGTGTTGCTCGTAGCTTGCTCTGGCTGTCAATGGAATGGGCTCCTCCAATGTCTGCATGTCCTGTCAAGGGAGCTGTGCCCTCCGTGCCCAAGGCAGCCTTTGCCCTGTGCTCCTTGCAGGGTGGCATCTCAGGCACCACTCTGCAGTGAGGAAGCTGCGTYAGGTACTGAACATGCCTGTTTGCCTGGAAGATGGCAAGGGAATATGGACTGGTATTTCCTTCCTGCTCATTASTTTTCCTTTCCCTCATTAAAAATACCTATAGGTGTTGTAACATCTACCAGGAAAAAAGAGAAGTGAGGAAAAGAAATAAAATATGATATTAGAATGTTTTCTAATATTTTAATTTTCTTTTGATCATTTCATATAGATGATTAAATGTGAATAATATAGTGAGTGTCCAGTAAATCTGTATGAAATATCYACTGCAAAAATTTAAAGCATTTAACATTTACTTGGGGTTTTAGTTTTCATTAAAATGCAAAAAAAAWTCAAAAATTTGTGTTTATGAAATTTTTGTTTAAAATAAGCATTTTTTCTTTAGCTGAATATTCTTCAAAACTTCAGTGTCCACTCTTATGTAATTCCAGTTAGTTGGAGCTTTCTTTGGATCTTTGGGGTTACATTTCGAATTATGCTCTTTGGTTCATGGTGTGCAATGTGGGACCTTCCATTGCCTGCAGGACTCCATCCCAGTTGCCTTTACCCTTTAGGGAAGTTTCTCAACTCCATATAGTTTTAGAGTTTGCGATGTACTACTTTAGTTTGGCCTTGGGGATGGGGAGAGAAGCTTTCAGCGCACTTTTAGAGTGGATATTTGCAACATTTGAACTGCACTACATTTGAAACATTGTGTTAGACAAGAAGTGATTTGCTGTGGACTTCTATTTATAGTTTTACTGTGAAGATAACCACTTTACTGACAATAGTGAGAGAGAGGAAAGTTAGTTCACTATATTCTTTTTGCTATGCTTGACTTGTGGAAATTATGATTTTCTTTTGCAGTATCACTAGCCAGTAAAATAATAAATTGGAAAAGAATTATGATTAGGGTAAACTGTATGGTTAAATAAATGTTTGCACACAGGAGCACAAATATGTCTTATTTTTCTAGACCTTTATGAATGGTATACTAAAAAAAAGTCTTCCTACATCATTAGTTTTAAATCTATTTAAAAATAAAAAAATAAAAACCTTTGTAAAACAAAGTCTGTGGCAGAATCAATTTCAAATGCCACATTTATTTAAACAAACGTATGAGTGCCCTTGAAGTGTCACTCCCTAATTGCAGCTGAGAGGTTGCCCTTTTAAGCCTTCAGCCTAGGGAGGACACAGATTCCAGACCATGGCTGGCTATTCCTTTGGTGAAGGCATGCAAAGTATTAGGTACGTTATTTCATCAGTTTGGATTGCTAGCCTAGGGTCCTTTAAAAGCAGGTGCTAAGAAAAGGTGCATCAGTTAAATACTCTGTGATGAGGCTGATTTATGATGGAAGGCTTAAGGAAGAAAGAAAATTATCATAAGATAGATGAACAAAGAGTGGCTGTAATTAAGTATATATTAGACACCAGCACTGACAACCTCTCCAGACCCTGACTTTCTTTTTGCGCTCTCCTCCTTAAAATGTTGTGCACTGGCTTAGTTGTATTCAATCCACACAAAGGGGTATATTCTGTGTTTCTAGCTAGCTTTTTGCACCGATCAAGCTGGAATGACCTTTAAAAAGCCAGATAATATTTTATTTACCTTTTTTCTCCCATTTACTGCTAAATGTTAATGAAGGTAAGAGATTCAAATCCTGGCAAATAAAGCATTTTAATTGACTTAAGTGTAACCATAACAGTAAATTGGCTGCTTTATATGGCAAAGCTTTTCACTGTTATTGAAACACAGGCTTGTACAAGCCTTCCTTCTGTCCATAGGCTCAGAAATTAGTAGCAAAGATTTCCTTTGTTTCCTATGTCAGAGGGTTTGCAGGCATTTTGGGAATAGATGCCCCCAGGATTAGCTGCTGTGACCTGGTGCTGGTCAGGCATTCCCTTGAGACAGCAGTTAGAACATCCAGGATGTTCACTGGCTTCTGCTTTTCAAATTACCTGTTCATATGTGTTAAGCTTACATCACGTTTAAGTATTGCCTAGCACTGTTGTTGAGTCTGACCTGATACTTCAGCTAATCTGATTTTAATGGTATTAGTGCTTTYAGGTCTGATGATCAGTTTATTGCTGAACTCCAATTAAATAGAAAAAGATCAAAACTCTTCTTTCTTTCCTAGGGAACTTCCTCCAAGTAGGAAGTAGGAGAGTAAGTCTGCCCAAGTTTGCATCCTAGTGTGGGGACTTGAGGAAATGCTCCCTGGAGCTGGAGAGAGTCTTTGGGCTTGTATGAGCAGAGGGATGTGTGGAGTTGTTGCACAGGCTGATGTGGCACGTGCAGCCAGCCCTCCCTCGCTCCCTGCCTGCACCGTGCTGAGAAGTTATCTAACTGTTAGCAATGCTAAAAACTTCTCTGTGAACTCAGCTTTCCCCATTACATTTAAAGGTGATACTGGCTTTTGTGTGCTGAGCYGAATGAAGTCCACAGATGGGAAGTTCAGTCTTCTGACTAGGACAACATCTGATTACCTGTAGCTCAGAAACTTTGGTGACCATTTCATTAAACTGAATCTAGGCAGCATTTCAGAAGAAGATTCCCTCCGTAAAATGTTTCATTCTCATGTAAAATCCTCCTAAAATGTGTTAACTACAAATCCCTTTGGAGAAAAAAAAATAAAAGAAAAAGAAAAAATAAAGAAAGAGCCCTTCTATAAATTAATCAATAGAGATCAGTCTTTTGAAATTTGGGGGATTTGCAAACTTGGTGGACTTTCCTATTGCATTTGCCCAAGTCATGGAAAATCCACTGAAAACCACTCTTGCACTGAACAGTCTTGTGTTGCCCACATATTCTCAGAAGAAACCTGGGGAACACAAAATTCACTAACATAAGAAAAATATACTTCAGGTTTGTAAATTTTGTTCTGTAGGAAATAGCACTGATSATCTAATAAGTGATATATTTGGTCAAAGCTTATGTGCTCTTAGGAAACTTTGAACATGGCATTAAGCTAAAATATTATTGAAAGTGACTTAGAAAAGCTTCGTGGATTGTACGTTTTCTGTATACTGCATGCTGCTAGCAGAGAATAAAATTTGGCAGAAGATGGGATTTCTCAGGATTCTTCTGTGGATCACCCCCAAATCAGATTGAATCCTTAGAACAAAGACAGATATATTTTGCATTTGAATATAAAACCTATCAAGTGGGTGGTGAGGAAAGAATGGGTAAATAAATACAAAACCTCTTAAGGGTTTCTTTCTGGGTTGGTTTCAAGAATGTCCCACAAAACAGGTTTTCATGGTTGTATGGGGCAATGCGAAGCCATTCAAGTTTCTTTCCTTTCTTTAGAAATTCTGAAGAAACTGTTGAAAACAGCTTCTGAGCTTTTACTAAAATAGTTTCCAGAGATGAGGAAAATGAGAGAATGCATATACAATCTTAGACAAACGATCTACTCATATATTGAAGCCTGGATTGTAAAATGACTGCTGTGCCTTGCAATGAATGAATATTCAGTGCTTCCCTGCTGGGTTGCCTTTTCCTATTTGAACCAGCTACTGTTCTGCACTGTGATTCACTTGTTACCAAATTAAACTCTTTACACACATGGGAGATCCAACTTTATAAAGTCAAATTTTTGAAGTGCTTTCTGGTCAGCTACTGTGCCTGTCACAATCTTCATAACACACTGAATTAAGTTTAAAATATCATCCTTGTGTGTTGTTTTCTCTTGGCTGTTCAGCAGCTCTTCTGTACATCATGCATTTTTCTGTTGACACTACGTATCTCTTAGCAACCCCGTGAAAGGCCCTATATGCATTGATTGCACACAATTGTCTTTATGGGGTGGAAGTGTTAAGTGAATAAACCCCCACGGGTGACCAGACGGTCATTCCTCTCATGTTGATAATCTGTTTACATCAAAATATTGTTTACTCAGCTCTCTGATCTTCAGGAATTTACATGAAGCTGAAAGAATACAGTTAACTCCCCACACTCTGACACACAAGTATGAGCTGTATTTACATTCTCAAAGATGGATAGATTAAGGAGGAGAGGATTGTTTTGTTTTTAACTTAGCTCTCCCGAATAAAGCATTAAAATGCATTTGACAGTTAACCACAGATGATAATGCAATCTTTATGCTGTGGCTCTCATCATAATGGAGAAGTTACAAGGCTGTCACTGCTCCATAAAGAAAGAATCTTTCCTGCAGTCTTAGTGCCGTCTTTTCTGCTCTCCTCTTTGTAAGCAGTGGTACCAAATTACCTTCTGAAAAGTTTGATAGTTTCTACTTTTTTCTTTNTTTTTTTTTTTTTTTTTTGGTAGACAGAGTGAATGACTGAACTTTTAAAATATTAGAGAAAGCAACAGTGTTGTTCTGCCCAGAAATTTTCCCCTGCCATAAAGTTGTGCAAGTAGATAAAAATTGCTTTAAATTGTGTGTGKGGGGGTTTTTTTAAATGTTATCCTTACTGATTACTGTTTTCTCTAAACTGGAGAGAAAGATTTACATTGATTTTTGACAAAGATGTAGCTGTTGATGTAAACTGACATTTTTGGTAAGGGCTTTGGAACTCAATAGAACAATATTATAGTTTTTATAGTGGGAAGAATGTAGACAATTTTTAATGTGTTTTCCTATTTGGACAATTCTGAAAGATTTGGATGAAAAATCCTTCTCTTTGAAAATATTCCAAAAACACATACCCTGAAGTAGATGAAGTGGCAAAAAACCTGCAATCTGTTATAGTGATTTTTAAAAATCTTTTTGTAAAAATTGTTTGTAAAGGTCACGTTGTAGCATCTGTCTCAGTAAGTATGATTAGTTGGATTAAAGCAGCCAGCTATTTGTGCATTTTTTATCTGTTTTCCAAGTATCAGAGTGTGTAGCCTGAATCTCTATGCACATACACAGTTCTGTTATTTTCAGAAAGGMTGTTTTGTGGAGTAGCAGAACTTAGCAGGGGTTGGGAATTAGTGATACACCATGTGGTGGCTATCCTGGCAGCACAGTTCAGGCATTCTGAGTTTGTGGAACGGAGGCTGGGCCACACGCATGTGCATGTCTTATTACAATGTGTGTTTTCTGAAGTCAATTTAAATCAATCTTTGCAAAGTCTGAAGAATAAATGATCTGGATTTCTCATTATGTTTCCATGTTGCTCCCATTGAAGTCTGTGTACCCAATCTTAGTCTACTACAGAGAATAGTCCTATTGAATCAAACTGATCCTTGCTGAAGTCAATGGAGTTATGCCAATGATTAATTTGGCCCATTAACTTCAGTGAAATTTCTCAAGTGAGTAAGGCAGTTAGAATTTGACCCAGTGATGGAGCTCTTGTTGCCTAACTTGGTGTGGTCACTGTGATTAAGCAGAGCAGGGCACAAGGCTGGATGCAAACTTGCAGGTGGGGACCGCTCTGGCATGGGGGTCTTGCTTGCTGGCGGGCAGAGGCAGTAGCTACAAACCCTTTCCCTCTAGTGGCTTTCAGAAAAACCCGAGACAGAGATGGTTTCTCTGTGCTGGGAGTTACGGTTAATAAATTAGTTTTTAGTGGAGTCACCTAAAATCTCTGTCTTTCTGAACATTAACTGAGAAGCTGGTATCTATGGCCTTGTTCTACAACCAAATGAATGACTGCTTCTATAAACTTTTCACTGTTACAAGTTGGATTTTTCACAGCGTTAACTTTAACAACATGGGTGTTTGAGATAGAATAAGGCTTTAAATTGATGGTTTGCTATTTTGCTAGTTAAAAAAAAGTGAGGAAATAAAATGGAGCTAGGAGTGTGCTGGATTTTTTGGTAAAATTGCCATCTGATACCTAGAGACTTGTTAAGAATTGATTGAGAAAGCCAGAAGAAAATTACTGTTCTTGTTTTGTAGGGTATCTTTTCTATCTTTACAGCATAGAGGACTTTGTGTATTTGTTTACTTATTCTGTAAGAAAAGCAGTTAATCTTATCCTTTATTGGTTTCAAATGCAGCTTTTCCTAAAATATAATCTACTATAAAATATTGACTTCACATCTTAGAAACTGYTGATCTCAGGGGAATGAACTTGAAATTGCTAGGAGCAACTCAGAATAACTTGTTTTTCTTTTGGTTTTCTAAAGGCTAATTTGTATTTCTTTTTAATTGAAAAGAAGCCAGATTTAGCTCTTTATTTTCATGTGTTCAGAAGTTTGATAGCTCAAGCCAAACATTGCCAAGGCTTTCTTTGTAAAAAATTAATTAGTAAATGGCACTTCTTCCCTAAAGATGTCATTTTTCCACATACTCTAGGTGATGTGGTTTGTGTCTCACATTCCAAAGTGTTCACAGATTTTTTTAWTCATTAATAGTAGGAATTTTTTGCAAAATTTAAGGACTGTGACGCATGTGTAGTGATGRTATGTGGTAAGAAGCTGTAATCTAAGTGCTGAACCTTTATTTGAACTGTGGTGCCATGTGCTTTATCATAAACCCTCTCTCAAGTTCTAATATCTTTGTTTGCTTCAGTATTTTTTCCATTCACACAAAATTCCCAGCYTTCTAAGTCTAATGATGTTGACATATTAAAATGGTAGGGAGAAGAGTGCGGACTGAGCCCCTCCTTTTAGCTAAATGTTATCTGCTTAGACTAATATTGCAATTGCCACCCACTGACATAATTTGTTTCACAGTCACAGCCTGGCAGCATGAATCAAATGTTGACATTCTAATTTCATGCACACATGGGTGTTTGGCTGCGCAGGCCGCGGCGGCTGAGCCATTCAGCCCCTACCTGTGTAAATCAGGCAGACAAGGCCTTTTCACTGCAGCCCAAGGGGAAGTTGCTACCTTCTTGCAAAGGCCTGGTGCTGCTTAAAGCCCTACTGCGCTCGCCTTTCCCTCAGGAGATGGGTGCTTCCGTGAGGGACTGCACTGCCAGCCTAGGCAGACTGCGTCACAACAAGGTTAGTACTTTGTATATTTATTTATAAAAGACTTTTTTATTAGAGCGTCTCACATTTTTCTCAGAACGGATGTGTGAAATGGATGGCTTCATTTTCAAGGCTGTTAAGATATTTTTACGGTGATTGTTCCTGTCAAAATGGCTGCAATGCAGAGCTGTTGCAGCCCGGCTCCTGAGGCCTGGCCTATGCTAATGCACGTTTTGGAAGGCACGTCCTTGAGGCGCCTCAGTTCTGACACCTGCCTGCCAGAAAGTGGGCAGAGGGTAAAACGTGCTCAGTCCTTTCATTCCTGTAACCGCTGTCCCTGGAAGCAGTGCAAAGTTGTCACCCCAAGGAGGAGAGAGGCTGGCACGCAGCTGAGGTTAGGCTGCCCTTTGCCCAGGAAGGCACAACTGCCTCAGTGCCCTGGCAGCAGGCAGTGGTGGTGAACTCTGCTTCAGGGAGGACCTGCTACCTCCTCTGTCCTACCTCTTTGTTTGGCTGCAGCAGACAGCCCAGCATCCCAGGGCTCTACTCTGGCCAGGGTGGCTGCCTGGCAGCGTGCTGTGCTGCAGGAGGGCCTGCCCTGCCTCGAGCTGCCCTGGGGAGACCTGCTCCCGGTTGCAAAGAGGCATGGAGAATACCRCGCCTTTCTGGGGTGATCATGGCACAGGCAGTGGCAGAAACCTAGCTTTTCTTTGCACTACAAATACAGTTAAAGCCTTGCAAGTATCAAAACTATGGATATTTTTGTTTCCATGTTGTCATTTTGTTCCATTTTCCTGAGGACAGTTATTTGTAGTGAAATTGTAGATTTATTTTTCTTTAGAGAATGGCTTTTGTTTCTCTTGAAAGGCACCCAAAAGTCATGACAAAGCCCAAAGAATGGCTTTAAGTAGTTATTCATGGATCTAGAGACACTCTGCAAAATCTCAGAAATGTTCCCAGAGCTTCATGGTGGGATCACCAAGACTGATGCCAAAGCGGCTGCCCTGGCGGCCAGTGGCACCTGATTATTGCATGGGGCTAACTGTCAATGCCAGGGAAACACCTGCTTTGTACTTCCCCCGTCTGTGTGTGTGTGAAAGCTCTGAAAGCTCTGGATTGTTCTCAAGTCCCATTACGAACAGCAGATAGTTTGATCCCTGTGAAATGGTTCTGTTTCAGTTCATAGTGTTGCAGACCAGCCTGTGGCAGGAGGCCAGTGCTTCAGCCTCAGGGACCCTGGATGAGAGCATGGTGTTCAGCCTGCATCTGACAGGAGTGCCACAAAGTGAACTGTGTCGGGAATGAGATATGCATTTACAGTCTTGCTCTCCTCTGGAGCAATTGCAGACGTTGTTGTTTCACTGCATATGTCCAGGCCCTGAAATCCCCGTTGCACTGGCCTGGAAGGGAGTATCTAGCTGGCATACACAGCTCTGCAGTAGTGGAAAGGCAACAGATTTTAGCCAAGACCTCATTTCTGAGATGTGCCAGATTTTTAAAGTTCATTCAGAGCGAAAAGGAACTTGTTTTGTAGTCCAAAAGAATGACACTCAGTAAATTGTACAGAAGTGAATTTATCTCCCTCAGAAGAGCTAGATGGAGGATGGAGGGCTGAGTCAAGCCTGCTGGGATCAGATGTGCTGTTCCTGGGAGCTGCAGAGATTTCAGACTGGAAGCTCAGTGTGCAGAGCCTTTTTTAGCAAAACTCCAGCTCTGCCAGTGGCCTTGCCAGAAGCCTTGGCTTTACTTTCAGCATTTTTTTTCAGCAATTCATGAGAACATTTTCATTAGTTTTGATGAATATTGTTTGCATGCCCAAAGCTCCTGTTCTGGTCCTGCATCCACTGGGTTTTATTTTGCCTTCCATCAGTGAAAATTCAGCATAAGGTTCYAAAGACATCCTTTTTGGGTTTTTTTTTCTTGGTCAGGAGATGGGGCTGATAGAAGCTGCCTCCTTTTTGCTTCCATAAGGCCACGGAGACCACTGCAACACACAATTTGCATAGGTAGGTGGCACCTTGATGACAAGGGGAATGAACTTCCCACTCCAGCAGCTTCCCCACATAGCATTCCTATGGGTTATATGGCTCAGTCTGAGATTTTTATTATTTTTTTGATGGCTGCACGTTACTGCATAATCGTAATAGTGTTGCTGTCAGAAAAACTTTATATTTAAAAAAATACATGTAAGACCCAAGATATAACAGACATATGCTCACTCCAGTGCTTTTACAGCATTGTAATCAGTATGCAGATCATCAAGGAGTCTACGTGGAGACCATGATGCAGTTTCTGCACAGTTGGGGTTACCTCAGCTGGGCTCAATTCCATCTCTTGCATCATCAGAAAGATCAGAAGTTAGGAAAGGACATGGGTCATGTCCAGCTTTTCTCTCTGAAACACCAGGCAGAGCGTTGAGTTTCAAGGAGCTGGCAATTTTGGGTATCTGCAGTTAGAAGGAAACAGTCTTTTGTCAGGAAAATGAAACAAACTGAATGAGTCTGGTGCTATGTCTTTATTTGATAAATTAGGATATTATATGTTGAACTTCTCRTTGCCCTTGTTGACTAAAACAATTTCAGACTATGTCTGAACTTGAATGGTTTTGTCACAATCCAGAACTTTCCAGCCATCCTATGCTCATATGGATTTAATACAGAGAAAATAAAGCAGGATTTTCTATGTTGATACTCTCTCTGCACTGCTGTTGATGTGACAGCATTGATATTTCCACCATAAGACATTAGTGAGTTTTTTTAGGCCTCCTAATGGCCTCCCCGCTGCTCTGAAGCAGGCCCTGTGGCTTCCCCTCAGGCATCCCTTTCCCCAGCTAAAGAAACGATGTGTAGAAGGGCCCCCCACCTTGGAGCTTGCGTTTACTCATGAGGACCTGCCCCAATTCTACCTGTCAAGTCTGGCAGGTATTGAATGGGGCCTGTGCCTAGGCTTCTTGCTTGCCCTTGGCATCGCAGGAAATTTTATCAACATTTTACGAAGCAAAAAATAATGAGAATTTATTTTGTTTTGTTTTCTTTCTCCTTGCTTTATTTATTTGTTTGGTTGTTTTAGGCCAGCTGGTTAAGCCAAAAGAAGAAAAGTGTTGGAAGGGAGAATTTTCTGTTTTGGGATATTTTTGAGTAATGAGAACCTGGCAAAGGAGCTGTAGGAGCTACAGGGCTAGCATCTCGCAGACCAGGAGCCTTATCAGCTTGCAATCTGCTGCAGAGTTCCTCATGCTTGGCTGGTAGTTTACCAAACTGCAACCAAAATAACATGGAGCAAGAACTTTATATATCAAAAAAAGGACTATAATTTGCAGCGTTTCCACTGGCTTTGGTAAGATAAGCAGAAGAAGAGGATTAAGATGCAGTGCTGTGTTGACATATTGTGTTGGCACAAGCAAAGAGCTCATTGGGAAGCATTTCTGTAACTCCAGGGTGCTTGGTGCCCAGTGTTCCTGTGGGCAAGTGTGGGAGGTGCAGGTGCATGTGCGTGTGTGGGGAGCAAATGAATGCCTACAGCCTAGAGCAACTGAAACCTCCCAGTCACTTGAAGCATTTAAAATCTTTCCTTAAAGATTTTTTGTATTCCATTGGGTCAAACACACAATGTCAGGATTAGAGAATATTATTGGCTGCTAAATTGGTTAGGATGAGGAGGACTTAGTAGCACATCTAGAAGGGCTTTGAGGTAAATTCTGTCTTGTTATTGCTAGGAATTTTCCTTGTAGTGACAATAGCTAGTGTGAGAGAGACTGAAAGGTGTCTATGAAACAAAGGAGGGAAAAGCAGCAAAAAAGCGGTTAAAAAAGTAGAGAAAATAGTAGAATACATTTGTAAGAATAAAAACATATGATGATGGATTATTTGCCCAGTTCTTTCTAGAAAGACTATGCCACTGGTGACAATTTGAATTACCTCTTTTTTTTTTTTTTTTTTTGCCACAGTTTCTTTAGAATTTGGAAGGAAATAATTACTTGATTAGTGTTTTTTTTTTTTTTTTTTTGCCACAGTTTCTTTAGAATTTGGAAGGAAATAATTACTTGATTAGTGGAATTTTGAGAGGGTTGGGTTTTGTTTGTTTGAGAAAGACAATGTCCTGAAGTGAAAAATAACGATTATCGCTACAGAAATCTCCATGTAACTGTGTGCTTGTTAGCTAACAAACTCAACCTTGTTTGTAGGAGTATTACCTGTGTTTGCAAAGCCAGGAGATGCTAATGGGCAGTTTATAGTCGTGGAAGTGGTAGATGCCCTTGGCAGCCTTATTGACTTGACCAACACCACCACTGCCTTGTTGGCTCTGTGCTGCAGCAGGACTGTGTCTGTGCTGAGGGCTTCTACTTTCAGGGTTAGCAGTGGCAGAATCATCTCCAGGGTCACTGCACTATTTGTCCTAGTGCTAATGTAGATATAACCTAAGTCCAGCAAGTTGGTGATTTTCTAAAGCTGCTGCGTCTCCTTTAATACAGACACTCTCAGATAGCAAAAGATAGGCAGAAGTAGAGGAAGTGTTATATAAATTAAGATGTCAGAAACTTTCAGAAAAGTTGTGCCTGGATGGATGATGAGTGCATTAGAGGTAGTAGAGAAAGAGTGAGTGCATAAGAGAGGGTTATATTTTGCGCTGCTGTTTATGCCAGTAGGGTTGCATACTTTATTAAGAGCATCCACTGTGGTTTATGAAAGGGACTGAACATATACTGGGACAGACTGGGATCTGTCTGGGATTGGATTGACAAATACTGGGCCATGAACTTAGGGTATCCTTTCTTATCTTTTACTCCTAAGTAAATAAATCTTAGATATGCATTAAGACTGGTTAAGTGGCTGATGGCTTTTGGGATAGCATGGAGACCAGCAAAGAAACTGTTCAGCCAGGAATTCTGTGTCTATGTGTAGCTAGTGTGCATGCGGGTGCTTCTGGAGGGAGTCTCCTGACACGTGAACATATACCTTTGCTAATGGCAATGTAGGTCCTTAACAAGCCAGGTTACTATGATCTTTTGACCTTGTCTTTCTCAACTTGAAATTATCCTTCTTAAAAGAACAGCTTGTAGTAATTTAAAATGCTTTTAATAACTTCTGAGTACTGAAGTCTCCTTTCCCTACTACTCTAGCAAAATAAATCTGTATGTTTAAAGATTAAAATTCCTGAGATGAAAGTAGTTTTGCACCCATTTGTTTATGTGGTTCCTTGTCTGAAGAATATCTTTAAATTTTATGGGTCTTTTGAGCATAGTACTTAAATGTAAGATGGTAAACACAAATTTCAAGTGATGGATTAAAAAACCTAGATCTGCTTTCTATCCATTTATCTTCCCTTTGTCCTTAATCTTGATTTGCCCTGTAGGTTAGTCTTATCATAAAGACAGTATGAATGACTGTCTCAGCGCCTTTCCTCATTAATGCTGCAGGAAATTGATGAGTAGATCTCTGGAACTGTGGATTTTTTTGGCAAGAATTATAGCCCCTATTTATTTTGGAGGGACCCATGTGGCTTTCTAAGTAAATATATGTAAAAATTTTCCCCAAAAATAAACAGTACGAGTAATTGCCTGATATATGAAGTTGACATTTTGGCTTTGTGATTTGCTCTGATATGTAAAAATCTAATTTCCTCTTTGAAAAGATGCTGCTGCAAAATTGTAAGTAAATTAAAATCAGTGGTTTATTCAGAAAGTGAGTAATAGACTCTGTTTTAATATATCAATATTTATTTTGCAGCTTCTCAGGTCTGCCCAGATATGTGCCATCTAATGCCAAATGTATGGTTGACTGTGATATTACCTTTGTTTATAATTGTAATGGATAAAGATTGATTTAAATGTCTTGCATAGGAGTTTAATTTTCAGCATTAAATACACCAAGTCTGCTTACATACTTGATGTTAAGCACTTAAATAAGTGTTTTTTCCAGATTGGGACATTTGATACTGTACTTGAATTCTAAAATTCAGATGATGTATAATTTTGTAAATTTAATGAAGCTGTATCTGCTAGTGCATCTCTGCCTTGAAGGAATCTTGTTTTTTGGATAAACATTGTATTCACAGTAGCACAAATTTGTGTGTAATTTTTAATTAAGCCCAAAAATAGAATACAAGAAAGAGAAATACATGTCTTAATACATGGAGCACCCTGTGACACACTGAAGTGCCCCATGAATTGACACTGATAAAGCTTTGGACACGTGCCATGTTATTAAAAGCCATGGGAGGGAACTAGATGGCAGTGTTGAGATGAGGAGGTGGGGGCAGTGGCTTCCAAAGGGAAGCTTTATGCTCTTCAAGGGCATAAACACCTCTCAAAAAATGTTTACAACAAAGGTAATAAATATGTATTAAAAAAAAMCCCAATTGTTCTGATCTTCAGGAGTAAATCTGGCTGCAGATCTAGAAACAAGTTTTAGGTCCTTAATAATGAAGTTAAAATATTATGCTCTACTGTTTATACTAAGGTTTTATATCGTAACTGTGAAATCCGTGTGAATTAAAACTTACTGCTCTGCTTTTGTTTCCTGATTGGATCGTTTCGTTGACTAAAACAATTCAGATGCTTCAAAATGTGTGGGTGGCTGAACATTTGGCTTTGGAACATACTCATAGTATACACTTTGAATGATCTGTATGCTCTTTTATTTCTTATTATACAGAAACAGGAAACAAGTCATTTAAACTTTGCATTAGTTTTAATACTCTTCTGTGGAAATCAGTGGTTTGCACCTTATCTCTCTGTAATAAATTTCTCTCTGTATTGCAGTAATCTCTCTGTATTTTTGGTGAAGTGAGCAAGACTCCAATTTAATACCAGAATTCTAGATTCTTCATTATAATAATTTGCTTTTCCTCTGATCATTTTCTTGATAAATAACAAGTTTCACAAATGTGCTTTTTCAAATCCACCTGGGAAATTTTGTATTTTGGAAAAATAAATGTAGTGTGGTTCTTTTAAGTGGTAATTTTATCAGTTTTTCATTACTTAATATTAGAAGTGCTAGTTGTTTTAATTGGTTGTGACTGATCTTGGGTATCTGTTCCTTGTTTGTATGACAAAAATTCATATAGGTCACTTAATGCATTTCATGCAAGCATATGCAAATACAGTCCCGGTGTGTTTTTTTCGCCATCATTTTGACTTGATTGCAGTTTAGTGAAAAATGTTTACAGAATTTTTACAGAAAACGATGTCAGAATGATGATTAGGACCAACAATATTTTAAAATTTGCCATACTTTCACAGCTGGCATTTCTCTATTGCAACGTGTTCCAGAAGTCTTGAACAAGTCTTTATATCCACAGATTCCTCTTTAGTTAAGGAATAGGGGACCAAGGTTAGCTGTGTGACACTGACAGAAGCTGTAGGACTCATGTGAACTGAGTATTCTGATCCAAAGGAAGGCAGATCTTCTTTGGCTCTAGTAAATCCACTTCAATCAACATAGATTCAATTTCCTTAAGAGCAAAGTATAGCTTCTCTTTGCCAGAACTTTCACTAAGATTGAGTTTTGGCCTTCCATACTACATCAATTAGCTCTACAAGATGACTCTTATTAATTCATCTCCTTTGCGTGAAAGCAGCAGTAGAAGATGTTTAATCCAACACGTGGATTGTTATCTAAAGCTGTGGCAATGAACACAGACTGAAACATAGGAAATTCTGCTTGAACACAAGGACATAATTGTTCACTGCAAGGATGGCTGAACAGTGGAACAGGTTGCGCAGAGAAGCTGTGGAATCTCTACACCTGGATACACTCAGAAACCACCTGGACGCAGTCCTGGGCTAACCTTGCTTGAGCAGAAGATTTGGACCCGAGATGCCTTCAAGTCCAGCTGTTCTATAATTCTATGAGTCTGTGGAATGGATTCCCTAATTAATAGCAAACCCTATAGAGAAAGTTTGCTTTTTGACTGTTTCACAAAGAAATACAGTGGAAAGCTCTTTAGTAATGCAGCACAGTACAAACACCCAGACCACAATACAAACTTCTAATTGAGTATTATCCTTATATTTTGGAGCAAAAATCCCCAAATTACTGTAGATTACTATCAGGATGACTTTGTTCTGCTGCTCAAAAAAGTGTAGATGAATGTAGTCTCATGTATTTGAGAGCTACTCAGTCTCACATGTGTCTATTTAGAAAGGAAGTTGGCATGTGAATTGAACAGTGCACAGGGACCTGAGTTTGATTCCGACTGCAGATCTGACCTGGAGCAAGTCCCTTTATTTTTGCAGGCAGCAAAAATCAAATAAACACCCTGCATTAGGCCTAATCCAAAGCCCACAGAGGTGTTGAATCTTCATGCTTGCTGCCATGAATTTCCCCACTCAGGTTGCAATAGAAATGGCCAAGTTATCCACAGCTTTTTTTTTTTTAAGGCTGGAAATATGAAGGTCTCTCTGTTTAAGTGGATACTAGGGGGAAATGTGAGAGTAAATGAGACAAATATGGGGATGACAGAGAGTTGAGAGAAAAAAGCTCTCTCCGTGTAGGGGGTAATAAGTTCCTGAGTAAGCGATTTCTCTCCATCAAAGCGGAACTTGTATTTCAGACACATTGGCTCAGGCTGTTTCTTTGCTGGCTTTTGACATAGATGAACATTTCTGTTGTACTTTTGATGAATAGGCCACAGGAAATAAAGTCAAGAAAGATATAGCAGCATGTAAATTTTTTTCCAAAGTTCTTTACCTCAGGTCTTTTGGACCCCTACAGCTTTAGTACTGCCTCTTCTCACTGCAAAATCTTTCTGCTCTCACCTACCCATCTGGCCTCTTCCATCTGTGCCATAAAATCTGGATTTGTGCTACAGCTCCCTGCAGATGTGAGCACGGCTCCTGCAAAGCAGCTCTTCTACCTTGCTTCACATATCAGTAGCATAATCTCTACTCTACAGAGCTTCCTAAGCATCCCAGCCTGGCTGCTATCTCAGAAAGGAGCTGGAACTACATCATTGTTTGGCCTACCCTCTTGTTCTTTCCAGAAGGCTTTGAGGTCTTCTCTACTAGCACTAATTTTCCACAGTTTGCTGCCAGAGTGGCAGATCCTTTCCAAGGCAGCAGAGCCTGCCTTCTGTCTCTTCTTACCCTACCCCCACACACAGCCTGACATCCTTCTGCCGTCTTGAAGGACTCATGAGCTACAGGCCTGGCCTCGGCATGCTCACGTGAGGGCAAAAATGTGTGTGTCATATGGACAGGTGACGTTCAGGGCCCAGGGTTTAGGAGGCTGTATTACTCGGGAAGAGTGTAGCCGTGTAGCTCCAGCTTAACCATTTATATATAAAGGAGATGTTTGTCCTTCCTCTGTGGAACAGATGCTTGTTGCAGCACAGCACTCAGTGGGTTGTGACAAGGGTAGTGAAGTCTTTGCCCATGCCAGCAGCTCAAGGCACTGCTGACTTTTTTTGTGACTCCCTCACTGATTCTGGCATGATGGTGTGTGTAGGCACACTGCAAACTGAACCGTAATGAAAGTGGTATATACCAACTGAATATGTTGGGGGATTTTTTGTTTTGTTTTTGTTTTGTTTTGTGTTTACAGTTGCTTCACTTTCCTAGTTTGGTTTTTAGTAAGGCTGCACAACCAAAGAGATACCAGTCCCCAGGGTAAAGCAGAAGTTGGAAGAAGTAGGCAGTAGGAAGGCAGTAGCTTGCAGTGGCCCAGAAACTACACCTGGGTGTAACCACTTGGGGCTGGCATGAAGCTATACCTTGGAGAGTTCCTGTTTGGGAGACTTTTGCTAGGTTTGCTACTTTTTGGAAATTTTCAGGGGAGCTTTCCTCCAAGTCAAATTCTTGCTGCAAATTCTATATATCATCAAGGGGCAAAAGACATTTACATGCATCTTTCCTTAAGAAAAGAAAAAAAAAAAAAAAAAGAAAAAAACACCCTTTGTCCTGCTGTATAGGCAGCATTTTATGAAGAAAATCGAAGAAATTAATTAACTGTAACTGAATTTCACCTCTTTAACCTTAGCTCTTGAGCAAACCTGAGCTAAATAAACATCTGACCATTCAATCTCTTCCACTTAAGGTTAGCTTGAGTTTATTATACAGGCTACTGCCCTTGTGTATTAGGGAAAGCATAAATTATGCATACTAATTACCTTGGATGGGGCACGACTTTAATGAATTCTTTTAATTAAACTGCAACACAGTGGTTTTATACAGGATGGTCTATATTTCATCCTTAAACTATGTAACCTTCATCTTTGTCTGGAGAGAGCACACATCTGAGTTGGTTTAATTCATTTAAGTAGTATATACACAGAGCAGCCTTCCCTCACTATCACTAGAAATTTGAAAAATGTTTGTGTTCTGTTGCACTACTAAGAAATTAGATTCCTCAGTGGAAAGTTATGGTTCTGCCAGGAAGGCAAAGGCCAGCATGCAGGAAAAGGACAGGGAATCTTGAGAGAATTAAATGAGAGAAATGTTTAATATTGTCTGTTTTTAAAACAAAGATGAGCAGATCATTTCAAATGATACTCCTCTTAGTATTTAACTTTATTTAAACCAGCAAAATTATCTACGTCCATAATATTTTTTTTTTCAAAATTACTTTAGATCTCTTAAAAATTGTGAATTCATAAAAAGTTGGTGTAAGAGTTTTACTTTCATCTGGAAGGATTTTGTCATATTGGCAACACTAGGAACTTAGTAGCAGGAGTAGCAGCAGGACTGAAATGACTGGTTTGATTCTGATTCTTGAATGAGAGGTATGTTAATTGTGCATTCTCAGTCATTTTGGCCTTTGCCCTGTATTTGAAATCTTTATGTCCTTTATTTTTTCCTTTTGCTGGAGTATATGATTTTGTTCTAGTTATATACTTGTTGTTGGCAATTTTAAGACTTTTTTGGCTTCATAGAGTCCAAAGAATTAATTATGGTCATTGTATGTTCAGCAACTGATTTACGGCTAATTGCTCAGTTAAAAAGAAGCAGGATGGCAGAAAGCAGTGCAGACTGCCTGCCTCGATTCTCCTGTTCCATGCATCCATGCAACTGCAAGCTTGTGTTCCTAGTCAGTGCTGCCGTACGCATATCCTCCTCTTTACCCTTATTGCTGTCTTCTGTCAAAGTCTCGCTTAGGCTGTTCGTTGCTTTTGCACTCTTCAGGTATGGTCCAAAGTCCTTGAAAGTAAATGTGCTGTTTGTTTCTTCAGGGTTGCTTCCTCTGAAAAAATCCCCGCCCTGTGCAATCATTCATGTTGAAACCTTTTACTGCAGAAATCACTTCTATGATCTGTAGGTGAATCTACCTGGTCAAATTCTATGCAGGAATTTCAAGAGGGGAATAAGCATGCTCTTATGCATCTGAACTATCTTTACATGTGTGTGTTCTTTTATTTGATGCATGCCTTAAAAAGAAATGGTCAGTATACTGTATATAAGACTATAATTTAACTTTTAAGATTTACTTAAATATTTGTGGATGGACTTTGTTCTTAATTTTCTCTGAGGACTTCTGCCTACAACAGCTGACTTCCATTTTTAAAAGGAAGCAAAGTATGATCATCTGTCACCGTGAGAAGAATTTGTATGCTTGCACTTTTAATACATAATCACGTTTTCTCTCTGTAATCAGAACTAGATTTTTAGTAAGTTGAAATATACCAATTTGCTGACGTATAAATGTTGCATTTTTCTCTGCCTCCCTTTTGGAGGATGGATTTAGTGCATGCTTTGGAACAGATTTAGTCTCATCTACACTTCTTTGGGTGAATCCACAATTTAGGCTTTGCTCTTCACAGCTTTGATTTGTTTTCAGTTGTTGTTTGATGTCACTATTTGCTGTAGGCTTGTCTGCCTCATGGAGTCTGGAGACTATACAGGCTCTACTCTCGGATAACATATGTTTTGAGAAGCCATCTGGTTTAAATAATTTTTCCAGGTATCAGCTCTCTTACAACCTGATTTTTTGGAGTCCACTCATGCTCACCAACTCTCTGTATAGCTTTTTCTGTGAGTCTTATTTTAACATGCAAGGGCTGATATGTGTGATTAAAAAATGAAGCAGTTTGTGGAAGCAGTGGGACAGTTCTGGCAATGCTGTTGGAGGGCGTCACAAATATGACAGTATAACTTTCAAATAGGCTGCTTCTTTTATAAAAGTTAATACTTGCAGGACAAACTAAATGTGTTTGTTCAGATGCAATGTGCTAAGCAGAAATCAATGATCTCTATTCTGGACAGTATTTATTTCCTAGTTAGGCTAAGTTTAACGAGCTGTGTGTATTCTCAACTTTAGGCAAGTCTATACAGACAAAAGGTAGTGAATATCAGCAGTTAAACAATTTACAAGTAACTGCACTCAAGATCAATTTAGGGTGAACAGAAGCAATAGATAACAATAACCCCATCAATCACTTGATGTTTCTCAACCATTTTCAAGCAATGCCATTAGAGTCTTGGTAAGGAAACCAGCAACTTTTCCAGAGCCCCTAGCTGTCCTGCTAGCGAACTCCCTCCAGGCAAGCTCAGCTTTTTTTTTTTTTTTTTTTTTTTTTTTTTTTTTTTTTTTTTTATTACTTCTAAAGAAGACCATCAAGGATAAACAAATAGGGAATTTGTGTATTGGCCTGGCTTTTTTTTGTGTATTGGACTAGCTTTTATTGTGAAAATACAGTAATTATTGTTGTCTCATTCCAACCAAGAAGAACTATGGAAAAGAAAAAAAAAACTTTTATGTTTATTGAAATTTACATTAAAAGTGTGGGGGTTTTTTTTATTTGTTTGTTTTTAGGCAGCACTTGACAGTTAACTATAGATGAAACTGCTGATGATAATACACTGCAATATTCTGTGACGTTGGTTATGCTCTGTCTAGATTGTACTAGCGTGCCAGAACTGTTAGCGGCTTTCCAAGCAGAAGGGAATGGATAAGACATTCCTTAGTTTGGAGCCTGCAGGTTTTTCCATGTGTTCAGATGCCTGAGCTGACAAGGAATTTGATTTCACTGGAGATGCACAGGGGCATAGGGATCACCTCAGTATTACTTGCAAAGGCAGGAAGCAAGTATTTTGTCTTCACCATGATTTTATTCAGGTTCTAAATTTTACAGTGATTAATTAGTTAAAAAGAAAAGTGGAAATTTAATTTTCTCTCGTTCCATGTTTGCAAGCAGGAAGGAACAACCTGGATTACACGAGAATATGTTAGTATTCATAAAGATTCGTTTTTTAAAAATGGTTCCATGCTTCCTGCTAGAATTTTCCTTTTTCCCAGGTACATAGCCAGTCTGAGCCAGCTACCACAGTAAAACCAGCATGTGCAGACACTGAGTTACAGTCATTGTAACCATCTGTGTGCAGGGAGGGGCATAACTCTTGAGGTTTTATAGCTTTCATTGAGACCGGTCCCACTGCAGGTGAAAGAGACTCTGTGTGGCAAAGTGACTAAAAAGCAGGGTGACAACAGTTTTCCATCTACTTTCTGTTTTAATTTAATTCCAGAATAATACATTTCTTGTATTATTTTTTCTGCCCTTTTTTTCCCAAAATATGTTTTTAATAAATCATTATTTGTATAATGAAACTGAACCAAAATGTATGAATTAGGTAGGAACGTGTGCCAGTCAGGAGAAACGTTTTCTTGTTAACAGCGTTGTTTACCTAAGAGATTCCTCTCTATTTTTGCCATCTTTTCCCTGAGGCTCTTGCAGCGGTCGCAGTGAGGTGCACGACTGGGGCTGGAGCATGGGGCTGGAGCATGGGGCTGCTCAGGGCCATGCTGCCTTGTCCTCTGGTGTGGTGACGAGCGGGTGTCCTGCTCAAGCATACTAGCCCCTGTAGCGTATTGCTCATAGGCAAGCACAGTAGCTGTTGTGTGATATTTCTCAGTAAAATTCCAAGCTCCAAGTGCATGGAGTTACTGCTGGAATCTGTTCAGTTTGTGAGGAGCTGAATGTGGTGCTGAGGCACCAAAGTATGCAGCCAGGAACATGTGCATCATGAAAAATATTTGCTAATAGAGCAGAGTTAAGAGATTCAAAGCACATCTTCAACCTGAAGATATTTATAATAGGTATCAAAAAAAGAACTGGCAGCTTCTGAGGTCAGCAGTGCTCTTTGAAAAGTGTCACAAGGTGTGGCAGGATGTGCAAGTTGTCACAGGGCACCAGAGAACAGCATATAAATGTGGAAGGAGGAAAGTGGTCAATGTGTACATGGTTGGAGCATGAGCTGTAGTGCCCTTAAAATGGAGCTCCATTGATTTTCAGAAGAAAGGAATCCTCTCTTGACGTTACTGGCATGCAGTACCTGAAGCTGTAGTAGCAGGAGCACTAAAGTGCCAGCAGCTTTTACAAGTTCAGTCCACAAAAGCCATGTTGCATACTGCAGTTGYGTATGCTGAAATTGGGGACAAGAAAGCTGGCTATATAGACACTTCCCAAGTTTTGTGTTCCTGTATATCCAACTCTTAGTTCCTGGACTGCAACCCCTTTAAAGTTTTGGGTAGCTCCAGTGGAGRCTGCGGCAGGAATAGTCAGGTGCTTGGAATGAGCCATGTGCTTAAGTGCTTTGCTACGCTGAGGATCAAAATTGAATTGCTGGATAATATCGTTATTGTAGCCATGGTGAAACCTACACAGAGAGATGTAGGCTTGGTAGGGGGAGTTGATCTGTTCCAAGAGCACTACTGATGTACTGACTGGGGGGGAAGGGGAAGGTTTTAAAGTATTTATTTAAGGGCAGGCATATAGTAGTAATTAACTAGTCACATAGCTGCATATTAATTACATTCAATTTTGTTATTCTGTGTGTTATTTTTTTCAACTTTGAGATATGAAAATATAGCTTTCAGTGGACTTTGTTACTTTATCCTCTTTAAATCTGTATTCCCCATTGAAGTAAATAAACCAACACAGTAAAGAGAGTTGATAGCTACTCCATCTGTATTATGGCACACAATGATGGCTGGAAGTTAGAGGTTTGATATATAGACCTATTTTTTTATTGCCAGCCCCTGCCCCTGAAGAAAGTATTAAAATTTCCAGATGAGTAACCAAACAATAAATAGATGAGACAGTTGCTGTGAATATCTGATTTTTTGCATAATAATAAGATATTGCTGGATAATACACTTTGCAGTCCACAGTTTGTCTACATTATCATTTTGATTGGACAAATGCATAAGAAAGATATACAAGTAAAGCCATGCCAAGTCTTTTATTTTAAATTGATTCAGTGTAAGAGTTCAGTTTAATTTCCAGGACATCTTAAAACCAAAACAAAACCCAGGAATATCCCTACCTACATGCGAAGGCATTCACGCACCCATAGCCAAGATATATCACAAATATCCAATTCCACAGTTAACTTACATACCACAGAAATACTCCATGGAAACTGCCACCTCTTTCATACCAGTTAGGCATGAACTTATAAGGCTACTATATTGCAGCTTTACTTTTCCATATGCTTTTTAATTTACAGAAGGACATAAGTTTCCTACGATTCTTGCTAAGCAGATTTTACATAGTAGGAGATTTCTGGACTTTTTTTTTTTTTTTTTTTAATTTAACAGAGAAGTAATGCAGGATTTTGCATGAATTTGTACCTCTCAACATTTGCTTCATGCCAAAGTGAAAAGAGTTGTCATGATGCACAGCTACCAGGGTTGTACCCAGAAAATAGTTGACGATAAAAATAATAATAAAAAAAAGTCCAAATTTTGACCTAATTATTCAGTTCAGTTCCTTGTAATCTCCCATGATAGACAGGACTTCATGGCTTCTTTTGCTCAGTCTTGTTCATATTTACAGAAATGCAGAGTCAAATGCAAGCCTTAAAGTGTTGACTGTGTAACATGTAGTCAATATAACCATCCCTACCTTGGCAGAGTTGCAGCTTACCGCATTTGGCCTCAGAAAGAAAATATATGTTTCTTGTATTTTGCTGCTGGAATTATGTAACGGATCAATTAATTATATTTTAAAGATTGTAATATGGATAATGGCTAACAAGTTCTTGGTGAAGTTCATCAGGCTAAGTGTACTGCAGGTGCAGCATCTTTTCTTACTGGAATTTGATCCATTCACAAAATGATTTTCCTATTCAAATCAACTGTCATGCTTCCTTTCTTCATGGATAATTAAATAAGCTTCCCAATTTATTCATGTGTTCTAATTTACATAAGGTGCCAACCCCAAAAAGGGGGTTCACTCAGAAAGAAGACATAAAATACATAGATAAATGTGAATGTCAAGTAGTGCTGGCTGCTGAAGGCCACGCTGTCCCTGCAGCGTGGAATCTGGCGCTGGGTGGTAGCAGGGACTGCAGCAAATTGTGAGGAGCACTGGAGAGTGCAGTTGTTTTCTGCTGCTCTGGCGTCTGAGGTCCCAGGAAAGTATGGGTCTGTGGGATTGAACCTGGCAAGGGCTTTTACACTCTGTTTTTACTCCCAACTCCATCAACTCAGCTTTCTAGAATATAGTCTAAAGCAAGAGTTTGCAACTCATAGCAAGAGTTGGTCTTTTATTGAACCTCCTTCAGGCAATTAGTTTTTATATGGGCACTCTGTGGTAAGTTCCTGTCATCCAAAGCTTATAAGTAAGATTTGTGCAGTTATTTCTTGTCAGTCAGATCTGTGCAGTTATTTTAATTTTGGAGGCTTCTTGCAACTTGAGGTTCATGTTTCTCAGAGGTCATTTTCACAGTTTTAGATACTGCTGTGAGTCTTGCTACCATAACGTTTGAATTCTTCACAAGCACTGGTGCACTTATTGACACAGTATCATGTGGAGCTGGAAATGTAATTTTCTTTGGGGGAAACAGGCATCCAGGGACTTGAGGCGTCATTGTGGAAGTGAAGAACACGTAGGTCATGTCTCAGAAATGCGGAACGTGTGCTGTTGCAAAATCCTGTCCTTGCAGGTTTAGAGAAGAGTGTATACAAACGCCCACAAAGTTGCCTAGGTCTGATTCCTAGGTCTAATGCCTAGACAAGGTTGTCTAGGTCTAATTCACTCTGGGTACAGGAAGATCATTGTGTGATCTTCTGGGAGCCTTCTACTTTTCTTTCTAAGACCTTGTGGACACCTTGGCAGTCTGCAAATATGTTGGTAATTTAACCTAGTGTTTCTTAATTGGAGCAAGTGCATTAATTCTTAGCCCATTCTGTGTTCTCTTCACCACAAAGGTTACAGAGGGGCAAAGTAAAGGCTGGCAGGCCTGTGCCCACAGCCAGCTAATGCTCACCGTGGTGACTTGGGGAGTTGTATCTGTCAATTGATAGGTAATTCTCAAGTGTGTGGTGTCATAGCTATGTTTTTTTCCCAGACAAGGCAATCCAGCTTCAAACATCTCATAAACAGTTTAAACTTTACAGTCGAGTTTTTTTCTTCTCTTTCCCCAAGCTCATAATTTAAGGGAAAAGGCATCAAAAATAAGTACATAACATGGCAGAATGCAAATCCTGAAAGAACTACCAGAACCTTCAGTCTGTACTTTGTTTTCCTTTATGATATTTTGTTTTATTAATAAGACTGGCTCTATATTTATGACAAAATAAAACAACTATTTCCAATGAAACACAGAAGTCTTCATTAAACATCAAATATAACTAATATTTGATGTCATAAATATTAATGACATTCATGTCTTTAGATACTTTAGAATCAACTCTGAACATTTTTGTTTTGATTCTCTTATTTATTTTTATTTCGCATTGAACAAGTAGAAGGCATTTTTCACACTTTTCTGGAAAGAAAAAAACACTTATCAATTTCTGCAGGCAGATTAAATCTTTTGAAAACTCTTTTAAAACTATTTGTATAATCACGTTGTTCAGTGTATTTTACATGGCTAAATGGTGTGTCTAAATATAAATACCCAGACAGAATTATCTCTGAGTGTCAGGTGGCAGAAATGCAGATGGGAGCTACCACTGTGGTTGTCTGTAAGGACCAGTTCTGAAGTTCTTGCTGTGCTGGAACTGATGGGAAGAAGTAGGCCTTCGACTGGAGATGTTAGCAGAACCACCTTTTCTGTGAGCACACAGCATAACTGTCATTCGTCATCTGGTTTCTTGGCCATTTCTCTATTGTTTCTGAGGAGGACTTTGTGTTGCCCATTGAGAATGGCCTCCGTAGATACTTTATGTTCTCTGCATAGATAATTCCTTTTTCTGAGCTGACCAGTTCCATGTGTTCTCTAGAATGTATAGACTTGTGCCTAGATCACCAAGTCTTTTATTTCCTATAAATGAATAATGATTAATGTTATCAGTTGAATAATTTGTTGATGCAGAGAACAGAGTCTTCTAGAAGTGTAAAATCTGAGACCTGATATGTCTGTAATATCTAGGAGATAAAGCAGAATTAAAATATCCATCTGCTTGCTAAGGAGATGAGATTCTCTTGGCTGGATGTGCCAATATGAGGGTGCCAAAACTGCTCCTCCAAGAATTACAAGCTGCTCTGTGTATTTGCATATGTTTGTTTCTTGGGGATTCCTTTCTTTTGTGTCAATGTTATTTTATGCTGTGGCTATGGAAAGGATCTGGTGTCCTCAAAGCCAACAATTCAGCCTGCCCTTGTCTTGGAATCATTGTTCTTAAATTACCCTGTTAATAACTTGCTGTCTGCTGTTAGAAAAGAAAAAGAAAAGAAAAAAGAAAGGAAAAAAAAAAAAAGGCATGATGACTGTATTTCACTGGTGACATATTTTAGTTCTTTTTCCAAGATATATTTTTAAGTGAACAAGCACAACTACCTGTGCTACTGACTTGGCCCTTGTAACCAATCCTGTGTATGTGTTCCTATAAGAGTTAGCTGAGGTGTCCAGACGATATTAGGCACTGGATGGCCTGATGTAGAAACCTAGGATGCTGCCCTTCCTCTCCAGCTCCAAATATTCTTTCTAATGTTCTGCAAAAGCCTCAGTTTCCCTTGCATAGCTCTTCCTCTTAATACCTGTTTGTTGGTCATATGGTTGAGGGAGGCAGCAGATAAATGAATAAAAATAATCTCAAAGAGCAGTTGCATCAAATAGCCATTCTCCTTTGGACATCAGGCTCATGCAACATGATCTCTAGATTAAAAAATATATATATAGTTGTGGTGAAGGCAGCTTTGGAGCTAAGTGACTCTCCAGTACTAATTTACCTTCACGTGACAAGGCTAGAGTCTGCCAATCCATTCCGATTTGCCAATCCATTAATTTTACAGAGCATGCCCTAAATGTTSATGTGCAAAACAAAGGTGAGAGGGAAGACACAGACTTTGTATCCAAAGATTAGCTTTATATTAACTGAGTTGCATTAACACAAGAAATGTGTAAGCGGAGCTCCTATAGAAACTGTTCTGTATATGCTCAGAATAGGAAAAGGAAAATATATCTAAACTTGAGGTGAGAAGAGTAGGAAAACAGTAATTTAAAAAGAAAAAAGCATACCTAAAGGAAAAAAAGTTCTCTGGATGCTTTCGGAGCATGAGGGAAAGAAACCCCATGTTCTTTCCAAGTCTGTGGAACATCATAGTTGTTTTAAGTAGGCCAGTCCCAAGGAGATCATATAGGCACCAAACGGGAGAAGATTATTTGCTGCACCATTTTAGCTTTTTTGATTTATCAGTAACTAATGAAAAGTTGACAGGAGCTTTGAACAAAAAGATTTAATGTGTCATAAGCCTAAGATTTGGCATCAAGAATGTTTTACTTATGGATTTTCATGTGGTGACAGTATAGCCAAGTTGTTAACAGTAATGAAATCCATTCTAATTTCTTTTTGTAAGATACAGTATTAATGCTCTCTTATTAAACAAGGAATTTAAGACAGCACAGTAGGGCAAGGAAACAAAATACTTTTAAAAAATAGCATCATTTGAGTCAATAAAAGATAAAGAAGCAAATGCCAGTAAGTGGAACAGAATTGCTTCAGGTTAACAATGAGACCAATGTAATCACTTGGATTTTTAGATAGTTTTGGGGGGAGAAAAATTGTTCAGACAGTCCAAGTGACTGTAACTAGCTGATTTTGCTTTGTATCAACTAGATATGGCCTAGATTTTAGCCTGGCTTGATGAGGAAGCGAGGCTTACAGAGCTGTGTTTTCTGTCAGTCTTCTCTCAGTCCCCCCAAGTAATGGTGAATTTTTGGCCCACTGTAGTCAAGCTTGAGAGGAGTTAAAGGCCTCCTTCTACTAACTGATTTCCAAAATATTTTCTTAGAAGTATCTTGCTGGACAGAATAGAAGGGTTTCAGAGTAATTCCTTCTTGAGAGAAAGGCAGTCCAAACTGGAATCTCATTCACTTTGTTTGGCAACAGCAAGGCAGGCATCTCCAACATGTCATCAAGCACCTAGCTACTGCTGTCCCTCATCTAGTAGGGTATCCTACAGGAAATGTGAAGGGAAGGATGTTAGAAAGCAAATGAATGTTGTCTGTATGGAACCCAGTAGACTTATTCCAGTGATTTCAGTATAATTTCTTTTTCAGCTATGTTGAAAATCTCCTCAGTGAGGTCCATAGGAGTTGTATTGTTTATACTGTATTGTATTTTTGTACTGTACTGTTGGGTTGTATTGTGGACTGAAAGGATGACAGCATAAGGACAGTGATGAATCGTCTTGGAAGCCCTCTCTGTGCAGAAAGAACTCCCCGAGTGCTATCACTACTAGCTCTTTATAGAGCTTAGATGGGTTGTATTGTGGACTGAAAGGATAACAGCGTAAGGACAGTGATGGACAGTCTTGGAAACCCTCTCTGTGCAGAAAGAACTCCCTGAGTGTTATCACTACTAGCTCTTTACCAAACTTAGAGGATGAAACTCTAATACTGCACCTGCCAAGGTCGTTGTATGAGAACAGATTGAAGTTTTCATTATGCCAGGGTCTGATCCTGCAATATTCAAGACAATATAGCAGTAATTTGGCAGATCTTTCCATTCATTTTCTAGTTCTATGCATGTTAACTATTGCACAGTTTCAGCAAGTAAAAGGTGAAACGGAAACATTCCAGAATAGTCTGAATCATGTGTTTTGTACAACTGAATCTTGTGCACTGCATTTCTAGTAGCTTGGTTATTTTCAAGGAACACAAAACTAAATGTCACCTTACTGCCTAGAGCTCTGAATTGTCCACAGACTTGGGAATGTGATTTTATTTCTAAAAGAAAATCTTTCAAGGAGATCAAGACACTTTTGCTTTGTATCCTCAAAAGCTGTGGGAGAAGTCAATGCAACTTAAGTTGGTGCTGTTGACCTCCTACCCAACTATGCCACATACTTATTCTCAGAGCCATAACCTCCCTGACTTGCACTGAGAACTGAGGAACACATTGTTACTGACCCAAATTYGTCACACTGAGTTTCTTTGCAGACTCCTAAACTGTCCCTGTAAGCTTTACTGTCTCCTCTTTAAAGGAAAAAAATAATCACCCTGAGTTTGATAGTGGTGAAACAGTTGGCATTTTTTCTGGTTGATTTTGGTAGGTACAGCAATTAGCAAAGGAAAATGTTCAATAAAAGAAAAAAAAAAAGAGAATCTCAATATTTTGAGGAAAATAAAAAGCAAAATTTAGACGTGCATACAGTTTGTAACTGCAAAGAGAATGCTAAAGAGTGATCAAGAGTGCTAGGTGTCTCATGTGTTTTCTCATGTGCTGGGTGGTTATATGAGCTGACATATCAGTCAGAGGCTCTGTTCTCTGACAAAGCTTCACTTCACTTTGGAAATGCATTTTGTTTTATAATTCATGCCTGTGACCAGTTAGGAAGAAAGTATTGTTCCCTCACACACAGCTCAGAGACATCAATTTCAGATAGAAAAAGTTGACCAGTTTGATAGAATCTGACTGCTACAGGCAGAACAGGGTTTATTTTCCAACTGAAAGCCTTCATCTGAACACTCAGGAGGTGCCCCTGGTGATTCCTGCGTGATGACTTTGAAACAGTCTGATCTTGAGCTCTTGGAAACATTTCAGAATAGTGTCAAGCTGATTTAAAAAAAAAAGTATTTCTTTGTATATTTTCTGATTAAAAACAAAAATAAGAACCCTTAAAAAGCAAGGCTCCAATAGCAGAGCTTGGTGAGCAATCAGACTCAAAAGGCATGGCCTAAACCATCTTACAGTAATGGAATTTGTAATATGTGACTCTGTGTAGACAGGAGTTGGGTTCGCAATGTGTAACTTAACGTACACAGTGAAGCATATGTCTCGTTCAGTTCACTCAGCAGGGGATGAGGAGAACAAGGTAACTTCCAAAGGAGTCCAAGTGCCTGACATTGGCTGGTGTTGCCCATTCTTTGGCTGAGGCTGAGCAGCTCTGCTGCCTCTGGGCACAGCAGAAGTTCCCGTCCTCCTGCGCTCTGCTGTACCTTCTCCCATGGTCTGGTTTAAAATGGCTGAATTCTGACTGCTAGAGACTGGTGGCAGCCATGAATGAATGTGTTTGCCCTGACCAGGGAAACACTTGGGAAACTTGTCTGTGTACATGTCTGCCTTGACAGCTGGGCCAGCTGGTCTCTCCATACTGGGGAAGATTATACTGACAAAATGTGTTTTCAGTGACATGGCTGATGGCATAAGATCCTCGTGAAAATATCTACAGCTTTACAACTGGTATAACTATGCTTACCAGGAATCTTGCTAGTATTGAAATAATACAATTAACAAACCCTTTGCCCTGTTATGTCAGCTCTAATCAACTTAGCTATGATTGAAGCATGACTGAATATTGTCAGGTTTAATGTTATCTGAAGAAGCCACCTACCAACTCTTTCAGTGCTGACTGCAGAAGAAAATGTGGTGTTGGTAACTCTGTTTTTATCACAAGTCTCAGTGCACTCAATGCTTTACTTGTGTTGTTTAGCAAAAAAAGAAACAATGAATGCCTCTGTGGTCTAACTGATGCAGGTGAAAGGTGGATAATGTGGTTTTGGTGCAGAAGGAAGGCTCACAGTTCAGGAGGAGTCAAATGGTATTTTTCAAAACTTTTGGGTAGCAGGGGAAACACCTACATGAAGTCAAGAAACATGTCTCTTAGCCCATGCAAATGTAGCTAAAGCCTACAGAGTGGGAAAGAAATGAGCAGGACCGTTGGCAAGTTTACCATCTGCAAGAGTAGCGCTGGTAGTGGCTGCTTTGGTTTTGCTTATAATCTCACAGTTCTAGTCACCAACAGAGCAGAAATTAGGAGTCCCACTTGATACATAACAGAGCTAGTGTCCCATTGAATCTTGTTCCCATATTCCAGAGAACTTCCTTAATCTAGACATTATTAAGGTTAATTATGAAATTATCTTTAGCAGGACTCAAGTACATCAAGTATAAATTGACAGTGAACACGAATTATTCACCTGAGAATTTGCAGGCTCCTTCAGGAGGTCTATACTGACCTAATCCCATCCATGTGCTCTGTGTGTGAGCAGTCTAAATAACCCTGTGCTTGCAAGATTAGAATGAGCCCAGAGCATAGAGAGAGATTACGCCAAGCCTATTTATATGAGTCCAGGATGTTTTTTAGAGAGGGCTTTGGAGAGCTATCCCCTTACCACCCGCGAAGGAGGGGTATCTCCAGCAGACTAGGCAATAACATTGTTTTAAGTCCCTGGGTTGCTAATCGAACCTTTCAGCTTTTCTGTATTCTTCTGTTGGGATTGTAATCCTTAATTCCTCATATCTGAGCAGTCACAAATAAGA
>PTEX01000021.1:4639237-4669237 GCA_003342815.1 Eudromia elegans | reverse complement strand
TGTGCTTGGTAACGCTTTGATTTTTATTGTTAATTTGTTTTCAAGGTCTGAAGTAGATAGCTAAAAATTGGAAAATAACTCCCAGCTCCCCAAACCCTAGAGTTATCAGAGGTCACCAAACACGTTAGCTTGTCTCTCTCTTCCGCCTACAGGCTGCAGGCAGCTCTGCCGTTTGCCCGGATGCCGCAGCGGGGACTCCGTGCCTCCCCGCGCAGGCACCAGTCCGGTACTTGGAGCGAGGCGGGCGCAGGATCAGCGAGGCGCGGGCACACGCGCGGGGCGAGCGCGCCTTGCCCGCGGCTTCCGCGCTCCCCGCACTTTGGCACTTGGAGGCTGGCAGCACCGCTGCGCTCGTGCTGGGGCACGGCAGCTCCCTCGCTCTGTTTCCGCTTCTGACGAGCGGTCCCGTGGAAAAGGGTTGCCCTTGGCCAGACAATGGGAGAAGCGGGCAGGGCCGGGCGCGGCTCCGCCGGGCCGGCCGCAGCAGCGCGAGGCCTGCGGCGCCTCGGGCAAGGTGGGGCTGCAGGGGCCAGTTGGGGCCGCGCGGGCTCGCGCCCCTCAGAGCGCAGAGCAGAGTCTGCCCTGCAGCCGCAAGAGCGCGGGACGCTGAGGGACAGCGCGGCCGAGAGCTGCTTGCATGGACGGCCGAGCCCCCTCTTCCCGCGGGGCATCGTTGCTGCTCGCGGGAAGAAGAGGAGAGCGGGGGAGGCGAGAAGAGGAAGGCAGGAGCAAAGTGTGGGGAGGAGGGCAGGGATAGTGAGGAAACTTGGAGGGCGCGGGGGCCGCGGTCAGTGCACCGCCACCGAGTGCAGGGCGGGCGCCGGGCTCGTGAGAGTCTCGCTGGGGGTGGCCGGGCTGCTCTGACTGGTGGCGGTCTGCGAGGACGTGGGGCTCAGGGAGGGCGGCGAGTTCGAGAGGATGGTGGGGATGGGCGCGGGCAGCGCGGGCAGCGCCGGCACCGCCGCGGGGGTGGGCTTGATGGGCACCGGGATGGCCGGCAGAGTCTGCCCCCCGTGGCAGAGCGGCTTGATGGGCACGCCGTACGCGCTGTACTCGCTGCTGGCCATGGAGATGGGGGTGGCGGTGTCTATCATGCCGGAGCTGTACATGTGCGGCCAGCCCGTGCCAATGGAGCTGCCCACCGTAGTCAACTGGTTGGGGAGGGGGTAGGCGGCCGGCATGGGCTGCATGGTGGAAAAGGCGAGTCCACCGGGCATCTTGTACTCTCTGGCGATGATGTTCTCGATGGCGAAGGGGTGCTTAAAGCTGGAGGGCTGGGACACGCCGAGGTTGTAGGTGGACATCTGGGGCAGGTGGGTGCCGGTGGCGGCCAGTGCGCTGAGGCGCAGCTTGGCCTGCTGCTGCAGGTACTGCGCCGCGTCGGCCGGCTTGCTGGGCGCCAGGTGCTCCGACTTGAGCACCTTGAAGCGCTTGCGGCGGCGCAGGAAGCTGCCGTTCTCGAACATGTCCCCGCAGCTGGGGTGCAGCGCCCAGAAGCTGCCCTTGCCCGGCTGATCGGGGCGCCGCGGAATCTTGATGAAGCAGTCGTTGAAGGAGAGGTTGTGGCGCAGGGAGTTCTGCCAGCGCTGGGTGTTCTCTCGGTAGTAGGGGAAGCGGTCCATGATGAACTTGTAGATCTCGCTCAGGGGCAGCATCTTTTCCGGGGAGCTCTGGATCGCCATGGCGGTCAGGGAGATGTAGGAGTAGGGAGGCTTCTGGTCACTGTAGGTGTTTCTGCCCGGGCGAGGCATCTTCGCTAGGGGAGCCGCAGAGATCTGCAGAGGGGCAGCCACGAGGAGGGGGCGGGTGAGCCCAGGAGGGTTTGCCCCGACGCGCGGCCGGGGCGCAGGGAGGGGACACTCAGAAGGGGCGCTCCGAGGCTGAGCGAAGCCCCGCGCCACCGGGAAGCGCCGGATCCTCCCCGGCCCGGCCTCGCGCAGCCCCGCAGCCTGGCGCCCGCCAAATTACTAGAGCGCTACCTTTGCTTCTTGCTCTTGGGGAGGAGGAGAAGGACCCCTTCCTTTCCCATTCCTTCCCATCTCCTCCTTTCCTGTCCCCTCCGGCTCCCTCCCGCCCCACGCCGCCCCTACCTCTGCGCACCTTAAAGTTGCTGGAAGTTGTCAGTCTGCATCCGGGACGGAGCTGGGAGTCGGGGCTCTTTCCCGTCGCGGTCCTGCGGCGCCTTGCTCACTCCTGGCGCGGCCACTGCTCCCTTTAGTCCCGAGGAGGCAGCGCCTGGCTTGGTTTGGGGAATCCTCCCGCACACCCCTCCCTCGGCTCCGCGGGCTGAATCAGCTTCTTTTACACCCCCGGCAGCCGGGCTGTAGCGGGGGCTTGTTTGCTTCTCTGCAGCTGAGATGAGCTAAGTAGTTGCCTCCATGTCCTTCCTCTAACCATCTGATAGTTTTATGTGGTGACATGAGCAGAAAAGACCCCTGTAGAGGCGCTTCATTAATGTGCCACTTCTTCGCTATCATATGACAATCGCCTTGGGAGGAGGGGGAGGGGAGCGGGAGGAGGGGGCTGCAGAGAAAGGCATAATCTGGTTTCATTTACACCTATTTACATGGACACCTTGGGCCAATAGGAATCATTTCCATTTGAAGACAAGGCGAAGGATGCAGAGGCTCCAGGAGCGGGATCGCAGCGCGCCGGGAGCCAGTGGCGGCTGCGGGGAAGGTCCGCGCTAACCTCGCTGCGCGGCGCGCAGGAAGCCTGGGCTGAGATTCACACGTACCAAAGGAGCTCCCAAGCAGGGGGGAGTATTTGACATGGAGATTGCCCGGCTCTAGTATTCTGTTTGTTCTGCATTGTTACCTGATTTGTATTGTTGGCTAACTTGAGGCGAGTCCTTCTCCCTGCAAGGAGAGACTTTCTCTTGGCCGTCTGCAGCCGAACCCCTGCCTCGCCCGCGCAGGCTCCGCCGTCCCGCGCGGGCAGAGCTTCCTGTCCTCCCGCGCTCGACCGCGGCTCCGAGCACGTCCTCGAGTCCGGGGGGACTAAAGCACGGAAGCCGCCTTAGAGCTGGTCGGCCGCGGGCCCCGAACACCTCCACTCCCGCAGGGGCGGTCGGGGTGCCCAGCGCTCTAGTGGCCCCGTTCTCTGCTCCGCGTCCTTGCCCGGCGGCACGGCCCGATCCCAGAGCTGTTGTTCCGCCAAGTGCCTCGCTGCCAGGCGGCTGAGGGGAGCAGCCTCTAGCCCCGCGGTGCCAGGTGCCCAGGCAAGTGGGGCACGTTGGTGCGATGAGTATTCCCGGGTGCATCCTGCTGCCCTAGAGCCAGCATGAAAGATTGGCTTAGGAACAGCAAGCCCTGAAAAAAGATCCTTTGTGAATAGACAACCACTCCATTAACAATATTTTCGGAGCTGGTCAATAACTCACCAAAACGTAACTTAAACACGATGAATTTAGGAGATTAAACAATTTCATTAATATTGAAATGGCTGCTGGGGCTGAGCGCGCCCGCTTGAAATGCAAGCGCACGTTTTTCAATATTAACAGAAGTACTTGAAGAAAAGAATAATGTCACCTTCTTAATTCAGCAAAAATAGGCGGCGTGGGGGAGGGAGCGCCCGCTCGGGCTGCCTGCGCGGAGCGGTCGCCTGCGAGGTGCCTCTGCGTGCGGATTAGCGGCCGCGCTGGGAACACTTCCCATGGAGCGGGGCTCCCCGGACTCCCGCCGCAGCTGGAGAGCACTTTTACCGCCGCACCTAGACCCGACGTGTGGCTGCTAAAGAGGGTCGCCCTCGTCGCACTGAGGCTACCTCGGTCCCTGGCCGGCACGGTGTCGTTTAGCGAGAGCTGGGGAGGGAACGGCCCGGAGCTGGGCCGGGCGCTGCCGGGGCCACTGAGTTGCGAGCGAGCTGTGCAGGGCAGGAGGATCCCCCTTTGCGTGCAAGGCGGGCGGCGGGGAGCCGCTGCCGGGCTCCTTTGGAGTTTAGCAAGGACAGCACGGATTCCTCCCGTGTCCCCCGGCGCGGCGAACAGGAGGCTGGTGGCTTCGTATTGGAAACCCCCAAATAAATAGGTTTAAGGGTACACCGATCAGAATTTGCATTTCAGCCCAGTCCACTTCTGGGATCTTTGTGGAAACGAGAGCTCGGGAGCAGCACAGGCGTAAATAAAACCCACAGGCTGACAAAGTCTTTTCTTCTTCCTTTTGCCGGTACCATTTACTTTCGAAGAAAGAAAGAAAGAAAGGAAGAAAGAAAAAAAAAAAAAAACTAATGCTGGCGCAAACGGGAACCTGTAAGTTGTAAAGTTAAAGAAAATGCGACTTCCGTTGTCATTTGGTCATTTGGTGCAGCGAGTGCCAGTGAGGGGTGTTGAGAGCGGCCGATTCCCCCATGCAGGGAAATGTGTGCGGGGGGGCGCGGGCCCGCTGAGCACCCCGCCACTCGGGGATCCGAAGTTTCACATTGTGGTACAGATGACACTTGTAGCTTTTGCCTTTTACTTCGAAGGGAGGAGGAGAGGGGGCGAGAATGAGTGCTTGCAAAGTGAATCCAAGCCTATTGTGCAGAAAACCAAAACAAATAGATGTTTTTCTGAAGGCTAATTCAAATAAAAAGCTCACTGGAAGTATTGGGAATACTGTATAAAATACACATAATTCAGTTATATCAATGTGCAAACCTGATGGAAATCTATTTCGTGCAATAGCCATTCAGTCCCTCCATGGAGCCCGGCGCGGACCACCTTTCTGCATGGAAGGTTCGCAATAGCCCCCTTTCCCACAGGCAGGACCACACACGTTTACAGATTTGGTAATAATTTATGCTAATTTTCCTCCATAAATCCACAATTCGCTTCAGTGGCAAGCGGGACTGTTGAGAGAGGAAAAGGAGACAGAAAAGTGACAAATACAATATTGATTTTGAATCCTTGTGGCTGGAGGCAGGTGTGCTCCTTTGCAGAGAGGAGGAGTGCGAGAGGGGATGAGGCGGGAAGCCAAGAAGTTTTCCAGGAATAAAAAACAAAAAAAAAAAAAAAAAGAAAGAAAAAGAAAAACCGCACGGTGCCAAAGAATAGCTTGCACAACCTTGTTAATATTTACAAACCAGTTGGGAGAAAAGAGAAACGAGAGGGAAAGTACCAGCTTCTTAGGGTTTCCTAGGCTGCGCAACACAATGCCTGGCTCTGAGCGAGCTTCCCCCGTTTTGCAAAGTCAACTCTGGGCTGCTGCTCGCGGCCGCGTTTCGCCTGAGCCTCGATCTCTAGTTTTTATTTATTAATTTATGTATTTATTGTTGCGGTTCCGTTTCCCGGGGAGCCGGCGGGGAACAGGACACGCCGGGTGCCGCGTTGCTGCTGGACGCGGGCGCGGAGCGCCGCGCTGGGAACCGCGCCGCTGCGCGGCCGCCTTTGTCCCGCCGCACATTCTTTCCCAAATCTGCCACTTTGGCGTGAAAGTGCTTAGCGCCTTTCAAAGGGATTTTGTTCCTTTCGCGCTGAGCACTAAACAAACTCGCCCTGCCTGTCAGCGCGCAGAGAGACCTGCTCCCCAAACCCCGTTCCCTGACCGCGAGGGCCCTTTGTGCCCGCGGGGCGGGCTCGGCCCGACTGTGGCCCCAGCCCCGCCACCGCCCGGGGGCTCCACGCCCTGCCCCACCGGGGCTTCGGGCACTGCCAGCAGCACCAGACCTTGCCCGATTGCGGCGCACCCAGGGCTGATCCGGCCCCAGGGCACCTTCTTTCGGCCGTGGGCTGGGGGGCACACGGGCTCTTTCCCCTCCTGCTTCGAGCCTGGCACTTTCTGCCTTGGGCTCCAGCTTCCCCGGCGCTGGGAGAGGGCTCGTCCATCCCGGCCTGCCGGGGTCCCGGCACAGCCGCTCTGCCCTGCGCGCTCCACCTGCCGCCGGGGCTAGACGCAAACTGCCCACCGCGGGTGCGCAGCCTCCGCGCCCCCCGCCGCTTCCGCCTGTCAGCGTCTGTCCCCGCGGGGCACCTGAGCCCCGTTCTGTGGCCGCGGGTCCCCCTCGAGGTCCGGGATACTGTGCTGAAAGCCAGGCTCTACAGGGAAGTGCTTCCCTTCCAGAACATGTCTCGGAACTTGCGGGGGTTGTTGATTCGTTTATTTATTTATTCAGAGAAGTATCAGGTGAGACCTCGCAAACTTTCTCTTTTTAATCTTCTCTTTTAAATAAATGTCGCATTTCAAGCCACCCTTCTCCTCTCTTTTTCACATTGTAGGAAATATTGAAAATGCCACCTTAGTATTGAAGGGATTAACTTGCTTTTCTCCCAGCCCCTAACTCTGGTGTAAAGGGAGCAGTAGATCAACTGTATAATGTGTGCACTGTTTGGTCATTTGTACAAGCAGAACAAAGGTTGAGCTAAGCCAAATTGCATTGCACTTGTGAACCGAGTCCCAATTTGAAGTATCTTTTACAGCAGGGGGAATGAGAACAATTTCGTGTATGTCTAAAAGGGAATAACAAAGCCACTTTCTAGAGCATCTCAAAGTGAAGTAGTGAGGCGTGACATTCCCAGGGTGAGGAGGGACAAAGGCAGGGTCAGGGGGATGAAAAAGGGAATCAAACAGCCACTTTCACATGTCTGCCCTCAACTGCTGCACCTCTCCATAATAGGAAACAACTGTTGTAAAAAGGGGGATTGCTCCCATTCATTCAAAATAGCAAATGATAGCTAAACAACATTGTCAAAACTGAATCAACTTCTGTGCAGTACCACCCAGAAAAAGGTATTGTGTTTTGGTTAATAGCTGGGTGGGGCAAACTTGATTTTCTTTTTCTCCCCCCTTCTTTCTTTTTACTTTATTAAAAAAAAAAAAAAAAAAAAAAAAAAAAAAAAAAAGAGAGAGAGAAAGAGAAGAAGAAGAAGAAAAAGAAACTCAGTTTGTTTGATAATTATATATATATTAATCGTCAGGTTTTGATGAAGCCGTGCTCGTCTCACTGACTCACTGATGCTTTCTTCCCCAGTGTGTCTTGTCTTGCTGTTTGGCACAAAATGAGATAGAATAAACCCCCTAAGGGTAAGATCCCCTTTTCCCCATGCAGAAAGGTGATGCAAACCACACAGGGACTACAGCTCATCCTCGAATTGCGGCTCTGAGACGCCGAGCAAAAGCACCTTCAAAAGACTTCAAAGTTATTAATAACCCCGACGTTGTGAGGTGGTTTCTGTGGTAGTCGCTGATGTGGAGGCTGCTCCCGCAGGAGTACTGGTGTGCACGCCACCCCTATTGCCCCTCTGTAAAACCCAAGCTAGGAGCCGCTAGAGGAACGCGGGCTAACGCAAACATTAGGGGAAACATTTCCCGCACTGTGTGAAGCCTTTAAGGAGCCGGCATTTAATTGGGGTCTGAACTTCGGCAGCGCCGATTTCCCTGCTGTCCGAGGGCACGCTTGCCAGCGGATCTTTAACTTCTCGCTCTAAGGCCGTGCGGAAGAGGGGCCCGGGCTGTGTGACCGTGCGCGCTGCCCCTCCGCGCCACCACCCACAACGCGCCCGCAGGGGCGGCCGGGCCGCCCGCCGCGGGGGACAGGGCCGCTGCCTGGTTCGGCCGGGCCCCCCAGGCGGCCCCGCGCCCCGGCCTTGCGCCCGGCAGCGCGACCTGCGGCCCCGCGGCCACCCTCTCGCACCGGGAGCCGCGCTCCTACCTCCCATCCATCCGCCGCTTGGCAGCGAGGAACGTATTAACCTTCGTTAATATTTCATTTCTGGAAGAGGTGCTTTGGATCTAACTTTAGACAGATTTCCCCGCAGCGATTTCTTCCCTTATTTTTTTTCCCCTCTGCCTTTATTACTGAGCGATAACTGTGGTCCTACATCATTTAATCAGCTAAAGAGGAAAGTAGTATTTTAGTATTTGACAGAGTGGGGTTTTTCGCATTTCCTTTGGCGAGCAAAGCTTTTGCATGGGAATGAGAGGCATCCCGAGTGCAGTTTTGTGAGCTCTCGGAGATAGCMGAAATCCGCGCATTTCTTTGCGCGGAAATTGTTGCCTTCCGCACTCGCTCCCTCGGCCGCCACCTGCAAACCTGAGGAGCCGGCAGCAGCCTGAGCTGGCGGCGGCCCTTGCACGTGGCGGGCGCGTTGCGGAGCGCGGAGCGGGCGCCGGGGAGGCACCCGCCGCCCTCCGCGGGCGCGGGACCCGGCCCGCCCACCTGTCGCCGGCGCCGCGCGGGGCTGCGCGGGGCTGCCTGGGTAAACGGCTTGTGTATTTCACATTATCATCCCGCTATCTGCAGGCAATGTAGATTTTCTAAAGATCTAATGAATAAACAACCAGCAAGTGCTGGCGGTGTAATTTACATTGTTAATGCCTACATGTGTATAATAAATATGCATTTGTATGTTTTCAGATAAACTTTTCAGTTTCTAACCTGTGGTGATTTTTTTTTAAAGCTGTCCTTTCCAAGGAACTATTTTTCCCTTTCTTCTCCCGGGCTGGTAGGGAGTGCGACCAGGCGCGACGGCGCGGGGCAGCGGCCCGCACCTCGGCTCGCGGGGAAAGCGGGGATGAAACGGGAATGTCGGTATTGGCTCCGAGCATTGGTATGGAAGGGCGAGGCACGAGCCGCCAGAGGCCGAACTGAGAGGYGTGCGGTTCCCTCCAGGAAAAGTTTCGTACCGCGCCGCTGCCCTCCGCGCTCCTCCGTCTCCCGCGGCGCACCGAGGCAGGCGCTGTCCCCTCTCGCCTCTGTAGAGGGCATCCCTGACCAGCTCTCCCGCCTGCGCGCGGAGCCGGAGCCGGCGCCGCGGAGCGCGCAGGGGCCGCCCCGCTCCGCGCAGCCGGCACCTCCGCCGGGAGGCGAGGCCTTCGCTCGCTGCCAGGTCCCAGGGCTGACGCCTGGCGCTTGCGGCCCCTTCTGACTTCACCTTGGGAGGGATAAAGATTTTCACCTCATTTTTCGCTACAAACCAGGTGCCACTTTCTTATCCTGCTTGATGGAAAATGTCTCATCTCCAGTGTGCTGGATCTGGCATACATTATTTTAATTAAGTCTATGGCGATTTACTTTCCTCTGAGATCCATTCCGCTGTGCAATTAGGAACGTATTGGTGCTAGCACATATGAATATTCAGGAGAGTGTCAATTAATTAGCAGACAGAAGAATCTCATTATGGTGCTCGAAACCCTTTTAGTGCTAAGCAGAATTAAGGGGGCATTTGCCAATGTGCTGGATTAGTGAATATTTTACTGTGCGCTCATTTAACTTCATTATCATAGCACTTACACTACTCTGATTTTATTAATTAAATTGCTCATTAATTTATCCAGAAAGAGGGATAAAAGTTTTATGACGCCACAGCACTTGCGTAGAGAGCTCCACAAGCTGCTGCCCGCGCTACACCCGCACTCCACACACGCTGGATTTTGCAGCGATGAACTAGATACATTTTTATTTCCTGCAACCCCAGAGATAACTATAATACTGCAATTAGTGCGGCTTCAGCAAGGGGAGAACGGCTCTAGCTGGGCTTCCGTGTTTTTTTTTAACTTAACTCCTCTCTCCTCCGCATCTCGGCATGGGGAAGCTCACGCTGTGATTAACCCTTCAGTCTCTGTGCCTTGTGCCAGAAGAAGAGGAGTGATCTCCTCCTCGCTGGGTTTCTGGACAGACTCGAGGCAGTCTCTTTGGGAAGGCGGCAGAGCAGGAACCRCACGCGTTTCGCTGCGGCCACTTGCGCAGCCCCGTGCTGGCTCTGCGGAAGCTGCTTCCCTTTCTCAGCATGAGCAGAAGTGCGCACAGCGGAAGGCAGTGAGCAGGTTTGCAGGATTACACCCATTTTCTAATTAGGCAATACTTGAATTCTCAAATTTTTTTCCAAGCAGCATTGTATTAAGAGCAGCTATTTAAAAAATGTCCGTGGGATATTGTGCTTTGCAAAAAACAAACAAAAATTCCCTCAGAAATGTTTAATATTAAATATTAATCAGATTTAAATTCAATAGCTGTATCCTGCGACAGTTACAGATGTGCGGGAAGCTGCGGATAATCAGCCCTTGTGCATCTTCACACAGGAGGCTTCGACCCGGTGTCAGGAGAGGCTCCACCGAGGAAAGGGAAAGCGCTGGAAATGTGGTTTAGAAGTCACCTTCGTTTCAATACTGAGCGTGRAATTTGCCCAAAAAGGTTAGAAAGACAAATATTAAATCTGCCTTCACAAAGGGAGCTGCTAAATAGATCTGAAATTAATATGCATGTAAAATTAATTAGCTGCATTTCATGACATCAAAATAAGTACCTGGGAAACAAGAACACCTTCTGGGCATTTGGAGCCATATGCTAGAATTACAGTTAATTGACTAATTACATAAATTAGGCATTCATTTTACAACACATCAAGTATAAAAGATATCTCAATTAATTGTGCGCAGATGAGGAGGTCAAAGGGGCAGCGGGCGGGCAGCCCTGCTCGGGCCGGGTGATGCTGCACAGGTGCGGAGGCAGAAATGGGCAGCCATGGCCTGGGCATCCTTGGCCCGCCACTGGCTCCAGGCACTCATTAACGTGCTGAGATCAGAAGCGAGAGTTCATTAAAATCAATTAGAGYGCTTTGAGTTGATTGGCTTTTGTCAGGGCGAGCAGCCTGCAGCCAGGAGCCACCTGCCACTGGCCTGGGGTGCCCTGCCATGGGGCTGGGCTCCCTCTGCCTTTACACTCCTTGTTTCCTTTGGGCTACTTTTGAGAAAAAAACACCCCCGCATCCCTGAATGAGCTACGCTTTCCAAGGYGGGAGGAAAACTCAGGTGTTAGGCAGAAGGCTCGGAGGGGCCAGCTTCCCCTGAACTTGGATGTTTTGCTTTTGACTTGGTGAGAGCAAGGTTGAGTTTCAGTGGAGATGAAAAACCTGAGGTAACCCAACCCGTGATGCATGCTGTTATTGCCCCTTCCGAGTGAGGAGGTGCTCCGACCAAAGCCTGGCCCAAGGTGGCTTCCTCGCCCAGGTGTGGGATGGCCTGCAGCTGCAGAAGGGCTGGCGGTGCCCTCCTCACCTGCCCAGGGAGGGAGGGCCCTGTTTCACCTGCCAGCACCCAGCAGGCTGCTGTGCTCCTGGGAGCTCACTTTGGAGCTGGTAGCTTAAGCAGAGGCTGGCTGGTTGTGTTAAAGTGAGCTAATTGGAGTAATTATATTTTAAAGGTTAAAATGTGAGAATTAAAACCAGCAAGGGAGCTCTGGGCACGGAAGAAAACCACAGCTGCAGAAAAAGGAGTGGAAAGACTTTCATGTTGTATTGGAGTGTTTGGGAAAGGACCGGTAAGTGATTTGCATTTGCTTTAGGATGTATTGGAACTCACAAGGCGCAGAAACATTTCCATCTTGCGGTGAGGTGGCTGGGGCAAGGCTGGGGCCGCCCTCCCAATGGCAGGGAGGCTCACAGCTGGCCTCTGCCTCCCACCCCAGCTAGCACCCCCCAGGGCCCTCCTTCCTCTCTGAGGGGGACATGGGGGGCTCTTGTGGGGTCTTCAGCACTTCCCCAGCATCTCCCATTAGTTCTGCCTTACTAAAGTAAACAAAATTTGGCTTTGAAATTTTAGGATCCTTCTCACTTTGTAAAAAGATGCTGCATGCAAAGTGGCCTGGTTGCATTAGTTACAATATAGCTTGACTGCTGATGGGTTAGAAAACAGATGAAAACCTGCCACATGCCTATCTTCTTATTGAGACAAAATGTTCATTTTGATGTAGCCATTTTGTGCTGTTGCCAGATGCTGAAGGTACTTGAGGGAGATGTTGACAAGTGGATAATTGTCAGCAGAACTAAAACAGACACTTTGTTTACAGTTGAGCATGATTAATTGAGAGTAAATAAAACAGCAGCTCTGTTCACAAACTCTGTCAGCAGCTCAAGTTCAAAAAGAGGCAGCATACTCCAGAAAGGGATGAACTGAACTTGTCATCACTTATGAGGAAAGGATCATACGCAGGGTCAATAACTTAGTGCAATAATTAGAACGCACGGTGCAGCGTGGGCCACAAGCCTCTAGGTTTTGAGCCACATGGTTTCCTGCCTGCATTTTCTCTCTGCTCCTTGTTTCTTTTTCCTCCTTCCCCTTTCCCCCCTGCCCCGTTTTTTTTTTTCCTTTTTTTTTTTTTTTTTTTTTTTTTTCATTTTTCTTTATGTGAGTTGTGGCTCAGAAATGAATTTAAAGAGGGAAGTTGTGTGGCTGAATGCTCAAAAGAGCTGACATGTTTCAGTGAAATGAGGATATCTTGTTAGCAGTAAAAGTATTAACTGATGCTGTGATATTCCTTCTACATTGTAATTTAATACTGCTAAAGAACATTTCTGTTTTTATAACAGCAATGAGTTGCACAGATGGTCACATCAGGTGATGGTCAGTGAGGCCCAGATGTAGTCCGTAGTTTCTTTGTAAACCAAACTATGTTTCTAATTGTATCCTATAGCAATGCAGCAATATACATTTACCCAGAAATGTACAGAAGGTGGCATAGTTAGTACCTAAGTGATACTTATGTGGCTCAGACTAGACAGATGCTACAGCTCAACGGGAGGGTTGGGGAGAAACAGTGCTTACCTATTTGGAACTGGTAATGTGGAATGTGGTGTTTGGGTATATCTTTCTCAAAATTATCATTTCCCTTCTCTCCTATGTGGTTGATCCACCATGAAGCCACTTCCTGTGAATTATTCTCCCTTTAATGAATGGAAACTCTACTAAGAGACTGCTGTAAAATGCTGGTTAGCCCCCCCAGTGTGTACTATGCTTTTCAGCAAAGTCTCTTAATGTATATTCATCCTTCCTGCCTTAGTCCCGTCCTTGGGTGGTTTGCAGCTTCTAAGAATGGCATATCCATGTGTCTACCTATTGGCAGTGGGTGTTCAAGCAATTCCTAAATATACTGAGGCTACTGGCTGCCTGTGTGAGAGACAACCACTTGTCCTCCGGTAGTGAACGGGAGGTAAGCTGTTTTCTTCTTTCATTGAAGATTGTTGTGTGTTTCCAAGTGAGTCAATAGACTGTATCATACAAGGGATTTATTTGGGGGGCGGGAAGAGGATATTTGTTTCAACTTTTTACTTTAACCCTAAAACATAAGGGCTAGTGGCAGCGTTCTGTGCCCCTGGTGAGGAAAGCCTGTGAGTATGAGATTGGTGGCCATCTTACGAGGGATCCCCGAGTAATGGTACGGCACTGCTCATCTGCTAGAGCTAGATCCACTTAGAGAGGGGAAGGCTGACAGGAGTTTGCAAGAAGTTGTTGTGTTATGCATTTATCTGCAAATAATGTTTAGTTGCTGTTTTGCATTGCAACAGCCAGTCATGTCACCATCCTCTCGTCCATAGCCGTCCCTAGCGTTTGGGCTGCTGGGACTGCGTGCACGTGTGGCGTGGCTCGCAGCCTGTGCAGGGAGGGGGCCGTGCCACACACCCACTTAAAGCAGGCACGTGCAGTGATGCAGGCTCYGCTGCATGTGCACAGTGACCTGCTGTTTCTAGCATTTCTGCTGCTGGTCACTGGTTGCTGGGCTCCTGTCCAAGGGGGACCGTTGGTCTTGGACCCATGCCTTGTAGTACTGATTTATTCTACCTGATCAGTGGCTTGTCAGTAGGTTCATTAATTAGTGCACATTTGGACAGTTTATCTTATCATAACCAATAGGATTATTTATTTTTATTTTTCATTTGAATTCCTCTATACCCATAATGTTTCTCAAATTTCTTCCAAAGCCTTTTCCTTTCTGTTTTCTTTTTCTGCACTAATGACTTTGCTTTGCCCTTCCCTCATCTGGAATGCGCCTCTTCCTCTGGAGCATATGCTTGTCTAAGCTGCAGCAGTTGTTGCTTGTCTGTGCAGCTCAGAAGTGCCCCAGGATGCTCCCCAAAGGCTGCAGTACTTCAAAGGAGATGCTGCAGGCTCACAGCAGCCAGAAAACAGGCGCTTGGGGTGCTTGAAGYCCCAAAGGTAGCTGCTGGCATGGATGTAAGAGGAAAAGCTTCTTTCAAGGAGCAGCTTTGGAGTTTCCTTCTGTACAGGGGCACTGGGCACTTTGGGGACAGGGCAGCATGCCAGGTTGTGAAGAACTTCCCAGAAGCCTGAGCAGCTGTGTTGAGAACTCTGGGGTGGGTCAAAGCACCAAGGGAAGAAAAAGTGATTGAAAGCATTATCTGTTCTGCTGCTGGTAGACTTTTCAACCCTCAAGATATTGTTATTATTGCATATACTATCTTTAACTGCAGTTATTGTAGTGATGGTAGTAGGTGTCAGCTCTCCAAACAGGAGACTATGTTTAGCTGCAAGGCAGAAAGAAAGGGTACTTTCCATAATAGTGTCACGCTTGTGCCTTTGCTCAGTCATTTTCACCTGAGAGACTCTAACTTGGTGTTTTGAGATGGTGGATTTTCCTTGCCCACATTCTTGGCCTAACTCAACCTAACACCTTCATGAATGAATCTCTGTATAAAACAGAGAGTTACCACATGAAAATCTGGCCAAAGGCAGAAGCAGAAGCTTCTAGTTTTGTTGGCATCGGTGGGAAGGAGTCATTGGATGAAAGGTAATGATCCATGATCTCCATGGACTGCACATGGCTTTTGAGTGAGTATGTGCTCAATCAGTTTGTTTATCACCCAGGGTCAATAGCTGTGTGCTCTGACCTACAGGACTGTCTATTAAAAATTGCTGTAAATTTTAGAGGTGCTGAAAAGGCTCAGTTACCGCATGGTACATTGCGGGAATGCCTGAAGGTCCCAGCTGTGTTCAGGACTCCCTATTGAAGACAACACAGTGTCTCATGCCCTCCTGCTTCTCCAGGAGATTTTCAGCTGCTGTGATTGGGCTGTTGTGCAGCACTGACAGGAAGGTGTGAACTGGATGTTGCAGTCCAATTGGCCCAGGGGACTAAATGTGGCTCTTTTGGTGTCCTGTTAGTAACATACTCCTGAGAATTGCAGGCATAACTAACAGATTGGCATAAGGGATCCTTTTCTCCTGATGAAAATGAGAGGATTCTGAAGGCAGTTCTTCTCTGGGCACAAACCTGGAGGCAGTTTATCAATTAGTGCCTTGTTACCTTGAAAGACCTTGATCTGGAGTTGAGATTGAGAGAGCGAGCTGAACTCATGAAGGTCAGTGTGTTTGCTGACACATGGGGACATGTGCTGGTGACCATCTGCTGGGTTTCCTCATAGCTAGCTACTCAGGTACATTTTTATAGGTAGACTTTGAGTGCTGTGTGCTTGGTTTACTTCATATGCATGTGATATTAATTTAGTAGCTTTGTGGCTATTAAAGTCTGATTTTGTGATATTTATCTTATTGTGTATTTTCTTTGTATGGTAAGGGACTATTAGAGAATTCTTTCTGCCAAGCAGACTTTTTAAGAGACATTTTGTAAGAGGGGTTTGTATATGAAAATCCCAAGAGAAGCAGCATAGTTCACCTTTTGCATTCAGTATATGTAAGTTTGTATGTATTTGCAGAGTACAAATTTAACTTCATTGTCATTAATGGTCAGAAATGTCATGGCACTAATATTTTACAAGCCTATTATACATAAAACATTCTAACGGGATTATTAGAAAGTATTAAAATGCTTGAGAATATATGTGATACAGGAAGAGGCAAAAATCGCTGTGTACTTAGCGTGTATAATGCAGCTTGCTCAATTTGTTCTTGGCCATTCATAGGAGAGTACATTTTCTCTTTTTAATTGCACAAGATGACAAGACCTTTTAATTAAGGTGGCATCTATAGTATTCATATACTGCAAAACCCACAAATGACTAAAACTTAATAGCTTCATAAAAACTATGGTTAAGGCTTTTACCAACAGTGCAATCACAGCAAAAGACTCTAAATCAGCCACCTCCAAAGTGAGCATATGCCTGCACAGAGAGGCGAGGAAATGACTGACTCTGAGAGCAGTAGCTGCTCCCTTTTACGCAAATAAACCGTGTGTGATTTTTATGATTGTGGTCATGACGTTGGTAAAGCACTTTTGTCTGTGTCTTCATGTGCTTCTGCACTACCTTGTCAGATCTGTGTGACGGTGGTGATGACTTAGGCTGTCAGGCAGGAGATACTTCTGGGGAGAGAGGGCAAAATGACTGTTCATCACTCTGCTTTCCCCACTGGCCTCGCTGGGCCACAAGGGAGAGTGGAGCAGGCGGCTGGCGCTGGTGCGGTGGGGAGGGCGCAGGACGCCGCGGTTCCTCCTGRCAAAGCCTGGCCTTGGAAGCTGTGTGGGGCCACTCTAACGCGAGCATAGCCCTTTTGTGAGGCTGTTTTTACATAGGCAGCTTATTCCGTGGCGTCTCCTTTTCCTTGCAATGTGAGTCTTACATTTACTGGGCTGATACAGGTGGTGACAACACTCCTACCTTGTCTCTGCTTCCTCTGCAGGATCCCAGAGATCCTAGGAGGTCATGTTCTGCTCCTGACATGGGATGCATGGCAGCTGTGCATGGTTTTGCCCTAATAACTTCAGTGACAATGCAAATGGCTCCTAGTGGCCCTTGTGAGGGGCTTTGTATCTCTTTCCTTGTATCTTTTAATCTCTTTCTGAAACAGAGGAATATTATGTGTATAAGGTCTTTTTTTAAACAAGATTTTTAGTTTTTGTTTTTTTTTTTCATCATGTTCAGTCTATGAAAAAGCACCAATGTGTCTATAGCAGGCAAACATTTTGTAGGTATTTTTACCACAGAGTTAGATATTTAACAGTTTATTTTTAACCATAATGTTGTGATGCACAGAGTTCCTTGAGTAGTCCTTGATATCAATTAAAAGAAAAAGCAGGTTGTGTAAGTCAATATTTCTTTTGGGATGTGTTTGGGAAGTAACTTTTTTTTTAAAACCTTCCTGCTAAAAATACTGCATTGCTTACAAGATAAGTATTTAAATAATTTAAAGATCTGTTCTAAAGAGAGACCTTGTTAGAGTGAAAAGTGCTTTTCTGTGAGAACCTCTTGCAAGACAGAAAAGCAGTGAGTGAAYAGAGGAAGGAGGAAGATCCCTGACTGTGGTAACATATAGCAACACTCAAATTAATGGTACTGATTGTGTGTGGTTTGATATTAGTGAATTCTGCTCACTGAGGGTTTTTCTCAGTTGTCAGGTTCAGAGTCCCGTGCACGTTTGTGGGYGTGCAAGCAGTCCCTTGCGGGCTAGTTCTTGGGGTTGTGCCTCGTGAGGCTTTACGTGGCYGCTGGGCTGGTTCTGCGGGCCAAGGAGGCTGCAGTCTGTGCATGAGTGTTGCCTGCATCGAAGTCCCACACCTTCTGGAAGAGATCCCCGGGCTACTTCACTGTCTGGACAGATTCACTGGTCTTTTGGACCTGTTGCAAGAGTGGTCTCTGTCATGGCGTTTAGCAGTCTGCCACATGCAGATCCCCCCTCTTTACATGGGAGAATCTAAACTAGATGTGCAGAGGGATAGACAAAAAGATGTACATGGATCTTCACAAAATACAAGTGCTTGTTTGAGCCCCATGTCATTAAAGCACTTTGACTTGTGCTTAATCAGTTTATCTGTTAAATGACTTGCAAGCATGTGCTTAAATTTAATCCTGGAGATGAAAGCATATGTGGTAAGTGTTGCTCAAACAGACCTGTGTTCTCAAATGGCATTTCCACATTGTTCAGGTGTTTGGCTTTTCTGCACTAAGGAAAAAATAACAAAATATAAGTAAAATCACATGTCAGCTAGGTTGTAGCTATGATTATATGAGGATTTGGGCAGGGCAGATTTGTAGGGAGAGGCAATGGCTTAATTAGGCTAACTGGTATCATTGAAAAAAATGAGACAAGCATAAATGATGCATTCTTTTTGTGTGATATTTCTGTACTCGGCACATTGCCAAAACTCATTCTTGTCCAGATGTCAACACTAGTAGAAAATAATATTGATCACATTATAGAAGCTTAAGGAAAAGTCAGTTCCTCTAAAACAGCCATATGTCCAGTGGTTCAAATATTTTGGGAACAAGAGAAAAGCATTATTGTTTCCCTATTGAAGCCAATCCTGCATAGCTGAAGCAATGAAGCAAAGGTTTTACAGCCATCTGCATTTACAGTTTTAGTGAGACTTGGAGGGGATTTGGTAGCCTGTTGAGTCGGTGGCTGTCCCTGTATAATTCAGGACTGGATCTTGTACCTAAGTTTTGTGTAGGTAGGAAAAGATTTGCTTTTATGACATTCAGTGCAGGGGAAAAATTGAGATTTAACCTGCAGGTGAAATAGATTGTGCATTTAGAAACTTTTTTTTTTTTCCTCAAGACACTACTGTGGGTACCTGAGAAAAGTGAGCCATCTATTCTGTGCTTTGTGACAGGGAGTGAGCCTGTATGTAGGAAAAATACAAAAATGAAACAAAGTCTGGAGCTCAGTCTTGAGGTGTGAGCTGTTACCGTGGTTTTTGAAGCTTGTAAACCAGTGGCGTGCATGTTCAGTACTGGGATATAAGCCCAGGTGCTCCAGCTAGGCGGCTGTTCTGCTTGAGTTCAGGTAGTGAGGAGGTGGCCTGTTACATACATCAAAACAACTCAGATGGGTTTGTAGGAACATTTTTTTTTTTTTCATTCCAAGAAACAAACCTGCTTCTTGTTTATGCCCATGTAAATACTGCCATTATTGAAACTGTCAGCACTGAAAATGGATTTCTTTGTATAAAAACTTCTACAAAACACTGCTGCAAAACTTGGCTGCAAAAATACCCTGTTTCTTTTATTTATTTATTTTCAGAAAAGAGGGTCATCTTAAGCTTGATGAACTTCTGCAGCTGGAGTAAGCAGGAGGAACATGTGGAGAAAGCTGTCTCTGGGGATSCAGTTTCAGTGAGTAATTTTACTTTAGACATAAGTTTTGGTAGAATGATTTGATTCCATTTTCTAATGCAAAAATTTTGACAGCAGTAATACACCTTCACTGTCTAATCTTCCACTAGAGAAAAATATCAAAATATCTCTCTCTCTCTTTTTCTCTCTTTTCTTTTTTCCTCCTCCTAGTAGAGCTAGCTGGCAGAAAATTTGAAAAAAGTGAATTCCCTTCTTGATACTAAGTCACTTTGTTGATGAACAGTGCTCCCAGCAAAAACTGGGAATGATACCAGACAAAGGAGACCTGGCATCATTATCTGCATTAAATATCAATAGTTGTGCTTTCTTTCTTATCAAGTATATAACCTTGTGTGTCCTTAATGTGTAAAAACAAAACAGACACCACCCTAAGGACACCTGGGACTGCACTTCTGAGAAGCAAAAAGAAATAAAAAGATTTTATTAAAATATTATGAATTATTGTTAACATATATTTACATAATTTAATTCATCCTAGGAAACATCTTAGAGAATTAAATATTATATATCTATAGTCACCTTTAATTTCATCATTTCAGTGCTACAGTCCAACAGTACATTATCTACATGTTTTCGGAGAATTATGTATTTTGTGCAATAACGAGACAGCTTATGTTCCTGAAAGACATGTAATTAGATGGAAGAGCTTTTTTTGGCTTGATTATCTAGTTCATCCTTGAATTAAAAGGAGCATTTTGCTCTCTGAAAGGTGTGGGGTTTTTTTTTTTAATTTTTTTTTTATTTTTTTTATTGCATGTATCGTCTGTAATATTACAGCTAGTGGGGTAAGCACACTGGGTTGATAGTATTACTTAAAAATGATTGCTGTGTTAGTAAGTGACATTTATGCTTTGATATTTCTATTCTACGCTCCTTTTGTTAGGAGTGCTTAACTTAGAAATAATTTAGTTATACTATTAAGATAAGGAAATAGAGGTTACTTTGCTTCTATTCTTGAGAAGACGCACTCTGTTTTTTCAGTTGAGCTAGATTGTAATACTTTTGTAATTAGCAGCTATCAATTAAATAAGAGCATCAGACCCTCTTGTCCAATTATTTCCACAATCACTATTTTAAATGGAAATCTCGACTGAGGGTCTGATTATGCTAATGGCAATGAGAAGGAAAACAAACCCGAAAGGATTTTGCTTTTTGGGAGCGTCTGCTGTAGGAAAGGTATAACGATGCCTTCTAGGAAAAAAAAAAGATTTATCACAGAAGCCATTACTAGAATTAAAACCTGAGAGAATCTTGGAGTAGCTCTGAAGGCAGAGAGTTAAAGTCTTTTGTGTGCCATATACAAGTGGCTTCCTGAACTGCTGGTAAAATGTCTGTGTTTATTCACAGAATAGTTTTACTCACAAAACCAGGCACGTAAACAAGATCTTCTATTTCACACAAACGCACACAAAAAGGGTAATTGTGCTGCTGCCAAACAAATCTGCTTGACAGCATGTCCATTAAAAGAGCATTATGCTAGTGAGGAGGTGCAATGAGGAGTCCTGAAAATCGCTTGTCAGGCAGAGTGCTCTGTTGGTGAGCCCAGCTGCTTGTGAACCACAGGTGAATCACTTCAGCATGTGCTRTGCTTTTTCTAGCTTTGGATTTGGAAATGCAGGAGCACCTGCATTTGCTGATCACATATGTTTGCTGCTTCGCCATATCCCTTTTCCCCTCTGTCAGCAGTTGGCTACCAGACAAGCTTGAGATGAATAGCATTCACCTTACTCAGAGCTGCTTTATGATGCTGGTGAGATGAAATAGTTACAGCAGATACTCTCAATAAGCAAAGACCTGTACTCTCTGCAGTTCATTGAACCCATATGGATGAGAACAGCTGGAAAGATGGGTTTGCTACCTGAGGCCAATGTTTGTGTTGCCAACCGCGACTCCAGCTTGCTGACCCTTATATAATTCATTGCAGTTCAGGAAATGTTGCTCACACTATTCCATTTTGTGATAAATGGCATTACTTAAAACTGATCGTCCTATAAAGCAGTGGTGACTTCCCACGTCTGACAGATGTGAACAAGGAATACAGTCAATAAATATTGCCATGTTCTAAAGGAAGATTCACTGCTTGCAGATGAGCAGGAGGAATTTCAGTGCAAACCGAAAACAGGTGGAAGAGAAGCTGGTTAAAATTTCAATTTAGAGTTCTGCTTAAGGGTGGACTCTGGGGGGCATTCACGCATCGTGGGGATCTGAATCTCCCAGTCACAGGGCTGCAGACACAAATTTCAATCTAGCACTGCTGAACAGTTGTTGCACCAGTGACTCCCTTCCAGGAGCTGGGCAAATAGCTTCAGTRACCTTGCTGAGCTTGGATTTCAGCAGAGTTTGCCAAGAAAGGGAAGGAAGTCTCAGGAAGGCCTTATTGGGATCGTGACATTTTCTGCTTAGTGCTAGTGYTTTGGTAGATATTCTTCATCAGGACATTTCGTGCTCTGTTTTTAGGAGCTTCCTCAGGACTGGAGCTCTGGGAACAGAGGGAAGTTTTGTCAGAGGGTGATGGGCATAAGCTGGAAAATGAGATGAGAAGGGTGATGGTTCCTTGTTTATGGAGGAGCACATGTGCTGCTGGGTATCTAGGGATTTAATGTAACAGAGGGTAAGACAGGAATTAAATTCCTCATGTATCTAAACACCTCCTTCATGGGGTAGATAACCTTATGCTTTTAAGCTACGWCATTTATATAAGAATACACAGGACACACGATTACTTGGTATTTGTCTACATTCACTGTACAGTAAATGTGCACTTGTTTCATAGTGTCCTGCTTAACCTCTCACTGCTCCATGGAATTACAAAGGTAAGTTAGGTGATGCTTCCACAGAGTTTGGTTAATAGCAGGCTGATCCAAAATAACTTTGAAGCTAAGAGGCTGTGCATTGATATTTGTCTCCTCTTTTTTTTTTTTTACCCTGTGATATTTCAGTACACATGCAGTAACCTTGTTCTTGAGTGATGTTCTTACTTGTGTTAGAAGCAGAGAGGGAGATAAAGGCTTTTCCTTATCTAGGGGCTTTGAGTGCTGCAGCAGCCTGACCCTGCTCACCAGTTCTGAGGATGTGCTGTTCCTCATCCCTGCCTTGGCCCCAGGTAGGCCAGCAGGGATGCTCCTGAAGTTGCAGGTCTAATCTAAGCAGCCCTAACAAAGTACATCAGAAGGTTGTGGACACAGAGCAGCAGTACGCTTGCAGTTAGGTTGAGAAAAGGCATTTCATTTGATTGTTGTTTTGTTTTGTTGTTACTAATATTACATCTAATGAAATCAAAGTTTTGGAATGGAAATGCAGATGAAGTGATTTCTGCGGTTCCCTCTCTTTATATTCTAATGCATAGCCACAAGGGGCTGAATTGAGGCTGTCTGAGCAGGTTCTCTGTACTTTGCAATTTAGCTACTTAAAAGACTTTAAAATAATTTCCTAATGAAAAATTCAAACAAAAAATCCAAAATAAAAAAGTGAAATCATATGAAACTAAGTTGTTACTCTTTTGCGTAGCAGCAGTTCTTTTGGCTTCATGGTATAGATCTGCATACCCAGAGTGTTTAAAGTAGCAAAACAGTGTTTGTCTTCTGGGTATGAGCCGGCTAGCAGAACAGAAAAGAGGGAAAGTGTGTTATAACTGTTATGACTGTCTCTGGATTTCCCAAATGTTTGCAGCAAAGAGCACAGAGACTGAGGACTCCTGATTTGGCGAGTGTTTTGCAATGACTCCTGGTCCTCTGCCAGCAGTGATGAAGCTTTCTGTTTTCCCAGATTCTCCATCCCTTCCCTCGTGCAGGTGTTGCTGGGGCTGGCAGGAGCTGGCAGCCTAGTCAGCAGTGCCACAGGGCGGCTCTGCTCCTCACCTGGAAACGCAGGGTGGTTGCTAGAGAGCACGCAAGTGGTGTGCTCTSGTGCCAGGGCTGCCAGGCCTTGTGCAAGGGAAAACCATGGCTGAGGTGTGTCACACTGTCCCTGCTGTTACGTCTCTGCGCTCAGGGCGAGAGCAAGCGACCCTGAAGCAGAGATGGGAAGGACTCTGGCTGTGGATGAGGAATGATGGCTGCCTGGGGAGGTGAGATAGTAAGACCAAGTGTTTCTCTGCTTACCATCTTCCCCTTTCCCACACAATAAGGATCCTAGTGCTGTGCATGCTAGGTGGTAGGGCCTTTGAGAGTGTAGGGAATATGGATTTCTTTGGCTTTTATGGCTCTGAGCTGCATTCCATGCACTATCAGCTGGTGCAGTAGCTATGGTGGTGCTAAAGAAGCCTGTGTTAGGAGCTTCAGGGATTTGGGAAAGCTGCCAAATGCCTTTTGCAGAGGCAAGTGAGAAAGGGGAACTGATTGTCCRCTTTATATCGCTGCCAAATCAAATGGCATTTCACGAGGCAGAGAYGGTGCTTCCCCGGCTGGCGGGCTGCAAAGCCCAGGCCAGGCTGCCTGCCTGCGGGAGCCCCTCTGAGGGGAGGTGCCACCATCCTTCATAAYGGACAGTATTTAACAACCTAAGGAGAAAAGTAATTTACCAGCTCCTCTCCTCTTATCAATAAATGCACTTACACATCTCTGTAAATATAGGTGAGTATATGCATCTATCTGAATGTATTTTGTACAAAATAGAACTGCCAGGATGTCCCCAGAGTGGCTGAGGTAACATGAGGTAAATATTGCAGCCCACATGCTGCCTACTTGCAAACTACTTTTGTCTTCTTTCATTTTGTCATGTATCTATTGTTAGATATTTTGAGCCTCAAAAATATGCTCTATTTGAGCATACTTTGAGGACTACATTTTTTTTGGCTGTGTGACACAGCATGCTGCTGAAAGTTAATGAGTGCTGTGATAAATGAATATTCAGTCAGTAGCATTTTCCTGATTGCAGCTTCTGTTACCAGACGGTGACCATCTAGCGTAGGTGTTAGGATTCAGGAAGTGAGCTCAAAAACCCTAGAAATCCTCCCACGGAAGCCATGGGAAGGCACTCAGTGTGCAAAGGAGTYGGTCAGGATGAAAGTAGAATGTGGGGAAACCGCAGGGAAGCACCTGCACTGGTTTGGGCACAGTTTGGCATGTAGAGACTTGACACCTGGATGAAGTCTTGGCCCCTACCAATGTATTAACAAGTACTGATATAGTTAAAATGTTTCACGTATTTAAGTAGATTTAAAGTATAATGTCCATGCTTTAGATACTGTTGTATTTGTTAGTGATTTTCTGATAGCTGTTCCTAGCATCTCATATTGAAATGCAGGGGGCAAAGCTTAGACACACTGATTTACTAAATCTTAAAGGATATAGGGATATTGATGTATTTATTGCAAAATGCATATAATTACCCTCTTCTGTGGAAGAAAACATGATCTGGTGTAGTTTGCTGGCACTGTATGCTAGCATTTTAAGTAAAGCAAGACACAATCAGTAGCTATAAGAAATTATTTTCTTTAGGAAATAAATGATATTGAATACCTTATCTAAGCCCACTGCAGCTTCAGCCATGCAATAGAATATGGTTTATGATGAAATAATACACTTTTAATTCTGCTAAAGTGCAGTCTTTCTGAGTAGGCATATCACATGATTTATCATCTTGCTTTCACTACTGACAGAATGTCTTTGGGTAAATGGCCATGGGCTGTCTGGTGTCATTTATAATCATTCTCAGATCACTCTCCTGTGGACTTTCACATTTTTCTGGGGAAGCTTAAAAACAATAGAAAGAGAAATGGCCCCTGCAGACAATTACTAGGTCTTCTGTTACTCCTAACTTTAATGCTAATAGAAGAAAATAACTTCCCATGTCATCCATCAATAGATTCTGGACTTACTGCTTTCTGTTGTTGCAGTTGAATTGGTGGCAATGGCAGTTTTCTTGCCATAAGCTATTTAATGTGTTGTGTGACTATGTGAGCGTGATACATGCTTTGTATATTGCTGAATCTATTTGTTTCTACTAATAGGAGCAGTCTGGGGGTGGGGGGTCTTGGCATGTGCTGTAGCCCTGAGCATGCAGCCTAGCGGAGGAAATTCTCCTGCTGCTGGGATGTGGGTGGCTTGAACACCGTGTAACACTGAGCGGATGAACATCCATGGACCGATGAGTTGAAAATGACAACAGAAATAAGGACTTAAAATAAGTCATAGCTCCGCTGATAGTCAGAGAAATCCTTACACAGATCATACCCGTAACTTTTGACATCAGAAGTATCACTGGTAAATAGGTCTTTGCTGCACTGGAAAAAGGATTCCCAGTGCCAAGGCCTTGGTCATAGAGGTTCTTGTCAGAGTGGGGAAAGGGGCCTTACCCACACGCTGGCATCATGGTGGTTCRTTTTGCTTTGCCTTCTCATCCCATCTGCCCCGCTTTTACCAGGAGCACAAGTGCTGTTTTCAAAAGCAACAGTAGGGATCTGAAATTGAAATCATTTCCATTCACCGTGTTAGTTCTGTGGRGAGGTGCTTTTGATTCTGTGGTACTCTCCAGAGCAATGTACTGATGCAAGGTAGTTTGTGCTGATGATAGTATCTTCATGTTTTTGACATCAAATCAGTGTTTTCAGGATTTTTTTTTCAGTTTTCTGTCTGATATTTTTACAACTAGAAACTAAAGGGATTTGAGGAATAAGCAACTTCAATGTATTTTTCCAATTTCAGTGAAAATCTCTTTTGAGTATTTAGAGGCTCTGAAGACATCAAAATGACACATCTTAAGGAAGGCACAGTTAACCTCACAAGAGCAGAACTAGATTTGAAATACTTTGTGTTTGGTTATTGGATATGTAAATGCAGTAATTTGCTGAACATATTTTAAGTTTACTCTGACTGTTGTCAGGGTGTAAGTGATCCCTGGCTGTCCTAAGCCATTGGTTGATCAACGGTGTTATGTTATTTATTAGTCAGGAAAAAAAAAAAGCATCACCCTTTTCCCTCTTGTTTACCTGAGCTTATCCCATACCTGGGTGTTTASCTACTGTTGCCCATACTATAAATGCTTACTACAGAAGTGTGTTTGTTGGGTTAGGTACAGTATTCAGATTTCAGTGAGTAAGCCTAGGCTTTTAGCATGTGCATCCTGTAGTGTTTGGGATGTTATGATTATGAAATATTTATGCCTCTGCAGTATACATGCATTTGCTTATAATATTGGTTATTTTAAAGTTTTATAGGTAGATAGAGTATGGCAAAATTTTTTGGACTTCCAGAAAAAGTTTATTCCTGAAAAGAAGGGAGTTGAAAAAAAAAAACCAAAAACAAAAACAAAACATTTTTTCTGAAAATCATTCTCACGAGGAATGCAATGCTGCTGCCAGGGACCTCTGCAGGCAGTGCACCCGGAGCGGCACTCTGTGGCACAGAGATAACTCACTGTGCTCACCTTGCCTGTTCCTTTCAACATCCTGAAAAAATAAATGGCAACTCCCACAGGTGGCAAGCATCCCAAGCGCCTGCCATGCTGCAGCTTGCTCCCATGTTTCCCTGCTTGGTACGTTTATCACTTGATAGTGTTTCCATGAGACTTACAGTTGTTTGAGCCAGTTGTCTTCTTCCCTGGCCTGATCCTGAACAGGAGAGTCTTAGTCCTGCGCAGTCCTAGCAGAGAGCTCCAAGTGTGATACAGCTAGGACAGGCTGTAACAGGGCTTGGGAGCCGGTGCCAAAGTGCGGATCTTCCCAGGCACTCCTTGGTGACTCACTATGTCCTGTTGCATAAATCTTAGTTTAGGGATCAAGTTAGGATTAGAGTCAGGCTTCCAAGAAAGAGAAAGCTGAAAAATGCCTAAGAATGGGACTGGGAAGGGATTGCCAAAGTAATGCGAGAGCTGCCAGTGGAATATTCCCTCAGCACTACCTTGCCTGGGATGTGGCTGAGTTCCTGGCCTAGGGCTCATTCTAGAGTTGCAGACAAAATGAGCTTGGGGGTTTGAGATGGTTCAGTGTGACCCTTGGTCTAAATCTTAGCCTTGGGCTGGGACCTGGAAGATGAGAGCTCCGAGATGCGTGGGAAGAGGCTGGGGAGGAGCTGCCTCTGTGGAACACAGGATGCTGCAGGTGTTCCTTGTGGGCTCGGTACTGTTAGGTGTTGGGGGTGGCCCTGGGACCATGGGTCCAACTCAAGCGARCTCCACACTGTGCCCAGACAGGGCTCCCACTAGCCCCCAGCCTGCAGTGCAGGCAGGTGGAGGCTGGAGCAGGGAGCATTTTTTGCCAGGGGATCCCCACTAGGCACCAAGCATTAGAGTTACCTCTAAACAAACTCCYAGTAATAGCCAGCAGCGTGTCTGCTGTCGCATGCGCAGAGTAGGCTGTGCCTTACTGTGGGTGCAGCGTACAGCAGAGTTGCTCCTGCATGTGTATATACCATAAAAAAATATATGGCTGGATGCATACACATACGTAGAAGCAATTAATCTCATTGTGGTTTACAAAACAGCTAATAGCTGAAAGTAATCTTAACAAGTGAGGTTAGGGGAAAAGTATTGATTTTGTGTCACACAAATGTAGGTAGAACATCTAAGTGTTAAATAATGTTCCCAGGGCACTTTTCAGTGTGAGCGGCTGAATCGGAAGAGCACAACATATTTAATGATGTGTAGAACACAGCCTCCTGGAGGTCAATAATGTGTACTTAACCTTTAGGCTTTCCATGTTGTCTGCTTGTCCAGTTGGTTTATGAAGTGTATGTTAACATGGTTGGGGATTASCGCAATGATAACTTGATCTCTCAAACCTCCTCTGCTCTTGTACGTGAACAAATGGTGAACAAATCCATTGTGAATACTGCCTGCAGCCATCGCTGTGCCTCATATGCGGTACACAGCCTGGCCATGCTGAGACTGGGTTGTATTTATAGTATGAACAGTAAGTTCATTATTTTATTCTAGTGTTATTTTAACTCCATCGATATATATTGAAATAATTAAAAAAAAAGTTTTGATCTTCTGCATGATATATTTGCCTTAAATATTTCTGTCAGTAGACTTTGTTCTCTTTAATGGTACAAATAATGATTAACATGTTTGAAGACCAAAATCCAATCAGAATAAAGGCAGAATCTTGGTGAGCAGCAGCAAGCACACTTCAGCTAGGGTGTGTACTAAGACTAGTAAGACTAAAACTTTTTACGAAGTGGTCCATAGTAGGCAATAGAGCCTGAATTAAATAGTTTAAATGACAATTGAAATTAACCTTTATTGTATGAAAGTTAAAATTAGACCTCTGTACAGSCTGGTTATGCATGTGAGAGCCTTGTGTCTGTTTCAAAAAATTCCTTTCCCTCTGAAGCAGATTGAAAAAGCTTAATGTGATTTATGCAGCCAGATTATGCCTGTTGGTGATGGAGTTGCTAAATGTGTCATCCCGATGTATCAGCAGCACTCCTAGGAATACATGTAGGGAATGCCCTGACTTTTRGCATGTTTATGCCTTTTACTCTCAGTTTGTCATATCTATTTTAAGAAGGTAAATAGGTAAAGTGCAGTAGGTTCTAAGATTAATTTCTTCAAAGCTGGTTATGTTTCAAGTTTTGCTTGAGAAGAGGCTCATCAGATTAATTTATCCTCACTATTGCCATCTCATGGAACTACACAAGATGAAGTGAGGGAGAAATCAGAGCTCCCATTCCCGATCACAAAACAGCAGGATCCAAGTGCTCTCCCCAGGGCTTTTCCTGCTCCTCTGCTGCTGGTTCGGTGTGCAGACTTCCTGCTTTGGGACTCGGATCTCCATCCGAGTGACTGCAGTCTGTAAGCCGCGGAGCAGCTGCTGAGCCGAGGTAACTTGTCTTTCACACCTTGGATCTGCTTCCAATGTAAGGTAAAACTTGCCTAAGTGTTAGTTCGCTCTCTCATGACTACTTTAACTGCCCTGTTGCCACCAGCTCAGAGCMCAAACATGTATAGTCACCTCTTTAAACTGTATTAAACTGATCTTGAGCTGAAGCTTTTGCCCAATAACTGTAACTCTAGTGGAGTCATCCTAAAATCCKTGAGGTTTTAGCAGATCATCATCAGAGATTATTCCCTGCTTTCAACTTTCACAGAGTGTGGAAGTGGAAGGAAATGCAGCCAGGTTTTCAAGGTGAATGTACTGTTTTTGTGCCTCAGTATGAGGCTTGCACTTGCACCCTCCCACCCAGCAAACCATTGTTTTCTTGGAGTGGGTCTGGCTACTGCTGAGTCCACATCCCTGGTCATGCAGGGCTCGTGGCACAGACAGGTTTGTGTAACTTCCTTTGGACACAATTTTTTGTGCAGAAACAGGGCTGCGTTTCTGCTTGTAGTTTCTGCTGCCCTATAAACAATAGGAAAGCAGTACTCAAGTGGTTTGTGCATGAACCCAGTTTAAAAATTACTGTCTAGAACATGCTTCTATATGTTCATTAAAGATACCCTTTTTCATAAAATAGGAGATCCTATTGTAAATGTATCCTATATGGGAATTACTTTCTTGATACTGTGACATGCTGTCTGTGATGTTTTTGTCAGTGTAGCTTTTTGTTTGTTTGTCTTTGTTATCAAATCTGTGAGTGATATTTTTTTCTCTTCTTTTTGGAGATGACTTTTTTTTCTCTTTGCCACCACATCAGTAATCATTAACTGTGTCAGTTTCCAGGCTGTGATTTAATTAGTTAGTTTTTAAGTTATGATAGTTTACTGTGACCCATTATCACAGACAGAGCAGCCAGTCTGCTAATGTTTTGGGACAACACCGCGTACCAGYGATGGAGTACAGCAATTGCTGCTCCCAATCTACAAAATAGAGTCTTAGGAAACGGATCTAGGGAAAATGGGCAACCCTGGAGTCCACTTAAAGCTTCATTTAGATTTCTTAGATTTAGATTTTTGTTTTGTGCCCTTTAGTTTGTATGTGGCATGTTGCTGGTTGCCCTCTTTTCTCCAGTATGCCAGCCTGTTTTCAGCCGAGGCAGGCACTGGTGTTGAGCTAAGCTAAGCTGGTATAAATGATAGCTTTGAGGCAGGAGAGCTTTCTGCAACCTGAGCCTGAGCTGGACTGTGCTCAGCCTTACGGGTCTGCTTGTTCTCTTGCTCCTCCGTAGCCTYTCTGCCTTACCCTTCTGGAAGGTCAGAGTGAAAGTCAAATTCAGAAGTTTAGCAGAGTATTTTATTTCATAACAGTTGTGTCACATTAGTGCAGCGGACAGTTTTCCCATTCTATTTCCTCTCCTTTCCTTTCTTTTTTTTTTTTTTTTTTTTTT